>BTHU01000010.1:53877130-54167130 GCA_036184795.1 Tokudaia tokunoshimensis | reverse complement strand
TAAGGTAATATTTACATAGAGATAATAAGAGTCACACATTTTGAGAAGCTTATGAGTAAAACCGCCATTCTCCATCCATTCCTTCAGGGGAAACTGTTTCAATATGAAGGGCAAACATGAATATCTTCATTTTAGACGTTAGCTATTGACTTAGTATTATAATAAATAGAATGTATCATTCCATGAAGATACCCCACATAATGCCTGCCATCTTCTTGGTCAAGTAATATCACTGCTGTATTCAATAAGCCACTAACTTCCACTAGACGTTGCTCATTCTGACAACAGAAAGGGTGTTCTCATTATATTTATTGTTTGTGCATATTTTTGCACCCCCTGGAGTTCTAATTGCTGTTTCTGTTCCCATCCTCAGAGCATTAGCATTTCTTTGCCACTCAACTCTGTTCTCTCTAGAGTATCTATCTGTGCTTCTAATTTCCTTCCCTGGTGATTATGGTGCACATCACAGCTAGAGAAACATACCCCAGGACGCAGCAAAGCCCTCTGGATAGAAGAGAGTTGGAGTATCATGGAGTATATTCACTAATGAGCACTTCTATGCTTGGCATGAGCCTGGGGAAACAGGGGTTTAACAGAGAGTGGGCCACAGTGCTGAGAGCTAAAAGCCCCTGGAAAATACTATAGCTACTATAAAGGTAAACCAAGGAAGGGTGTGGTGATGGTTAAGACAGGCTCATTCATGGGGTCCCCAATGGAGGAGTTAGAGGGCAGTCTGGAGGAGTTGAAGGGGTTTGCAGCCCCATGGGAAGATCAATGATGTTAGCCACCCAGATGCCCAAGGACTCCCAGGGACTAAACCATCAACCAAGGGGTACACATGGTTCCAACCAAAACTGTGGCAGAGAAATGCCTTGTCAGGCATCAGTGGGAGGAGTAGTCCTTGGTCCTGTGACGGCTCAATTGATGCCCCAACAAAGGGAAATCGAGGGGGCGGGAGGTGGGAGTGGGTCAGGTAGAGGGGCATATATTTGTAGGCAGGGGAGGAGGGGTTGGGGGTTTTCAGGGAGGAGGGAAACCTGGAAATGTTTTAGCATTTGAAATGTAAATGAAGATTATATTCAATAAAAAAAAAAAGACAGGCTCATCCATCTGTGTTAATGGATGAAGGAGATGCTACTTAGGTCTAGAGTCTTCATAAAGCAGGTGACCATTGAACCAAGTCACCACATGTGCCTGAGTTTTAAATGTGTGTGTGTTTGCATGTGCATGTTGAAGGGGGCTATGTGTGTGTGTGCATATATGTGGAGACCAGAGGACAACCTCAGGTGTCATCTTTGAGAATGATACCTGCTTTAAGACAGGGTCTCTCATTAGCCCTGATCTCACTAATCAGAGCAAGAATGACTGGCCAGCAATCTACCCCAGGAGTCTCCAATCTCCACTTCCCTACCACTGAGATTTCAAGCTAACACCACCATGCCCCCATTTTAACTTGGGTTCTGAGGATCGAACTCACGCTTTTGAGGCAAGCAGTTTATCAGCTGAGTTGTCCTCCCCAAGGTCTGTATCTGGGATTTTAATAGATGGAAATCAAGAGTCAGGGTGTTCCAGGCAGACAGAAATGAATTGACCTGGTCTGAGGTGGCCAAATCAGGCTTTGTCACTAGAACACAGGGCAAGGAACAGGAGGAAGCCTCAGTGCAGATCAGAGCTCACATGGCCTTTTTGTGCCGGAGGACAACTGCTCCTCCCTTGTATCAAAGTCTAACTGGAGAAACTTGGCCATTGCACTGGTATTGTTGTGCTATTTGTGATGTCTGAGGGAGAAGGTGCACATAGTGGGGAGGTCCTCATCCTAAAACAGGATCTGGGGGCAACATTAGGAGACTATGTGAAACTCTTTTGGACTCCTTCCTCTAGCACAGTGTTCTCAGTCTTCCTAATAGTGAAACCCTTTTAATACAGTTCCTCATGTTGTGTTGACCCCCAACCATTAAAGCATCTTCATTGCTAATCCATAACTATAATTTTGCTACTGTTATGAATTGCAATGTAAATATTTTTGGAGATAGAGGTTTGCCAAAGGTTGAGAACCACTTTAGAGACTTTAGAGGAAGCCCCCTTGACATTCTTGCCAACCCAGGGAATATACACACACACACACACACACACACACACACTCACACACACACACCACTTCTCCTTGGATGGTACTAGAGGGCCTTTCCTACATCAACTGGCACACACACTAAATTTTAAAGTTCTTAGCAATTTACACACAATCTTGAGTAGAAATTAAGGATGGGTTTCTTGGTTCCCAACTTTGTGCATCTCTGTTCCTGAGATCAGGATGCGAAGCTCCTTTAACAAGGACCTAGCTGGATGGTCCTAAACTCACTCCACAGGCATGTTCTCTAAAGAAAATAAACAAAGAGAGTTTAAGACAAGACTGGAAATTATTACATATTATATTTTTTCTTGGAAACTCACAGTATCCATTAGCTTGTAAAGAATCTCTGTGAAGTTCCACACCAAAAAATAAACTGATTAATATGACACATCCCAGTGTTTCCTAAAATTCATTAGAGGTTTCACATTTATTTTATTTATATTACTTATATGAGAATTACAGAGAGAAGCTGTGTTATAGGGTATGTGCACCATTGAAGGTTGCGTAGCTAGAGACTGATGAACTTGGACATTGCACTCTTCCCTCTGACTTTCCCTGTTACCCCACAATCTAATAACTATTGTGAATGCTTTCTGCCCATTTTTCTAAAGCTCCTCTGCTCATATTTCCCAGGCTTCTTGGTATAAGAAAGTTAAGGTTTCTAAATGTTACTACATTGCCATTGTTTTAAGACAAAAGAAAGGTATCTTCCCAGAAAAGAATTCACCATCCCAGAACACATCATCCTCTCCGTGTTTTGCAGGATGTACCTAAAGCAAAATGTTTACTGTTTAGTTTTTACTTGATATTGGAATTAATTAATACCTAACATATTAGAGGGTAAGTCAAAGCTAGATATTAGATGTTACAAATGTTGGGGCTGATAAGATGGCTCAGTGGTGAAAAGCACTGGCTGCTCTTCCAGAGGTCCTGAGTTCAATTCCCAGCAACCACATGGTGGCTCACAACCATCTGTAATAGGATACAATGCCCTCTTCTGTTGTGTCTAAGACAGCTACAATGTATTCATCATATATATAAAATAAATAAATAAAATCTTAATAATAAAATAACAATAACAACAGCAATAATAATAATAATAATAAGTTACAAATGCGAAGAACTCACAGGAGGTGGTAACAGACATGGATGAAGTTGGGATTGCCAGTGACTTTGAACTTCATGCCTTGCCCAAGGGGTCGTCTCTTTGAGTTCAACTCAGCACTAAGGACAAGTCCTCTTGGGAGCTCCATACAGACAGATCCTTTGCTTTTACAAAGGGAGAGATTTGGATTTTTTCAGTTTCCCAATTGAAAACTCTGTTTAGAGCTTTACAAAGGCCCCCGAAGACATGTTTGCAATAAGGTACAGAACATAGCACTGAGTCACTGACTGCATCACAAGCACCCAGGACTCAGGACAGAAGAAAGGAAGGGTCAGAACAGAAATGAAGGAGAAGTGGTACAAACAGTGGGGAGGGTGTGGAGGCAGTGGAAGGGGCTCAGTGTCACTAGCAATAGAGACTCTGGTCTCAGAAAGATGTTCCTAACCAAGTGCAGGTTTTAAGGGTGGGTCAGCACCCCAGTTCTGTGACACAGGACCTGACTGAGGAAAGGTTCCCCATCTAAATCAGCTCGTCTCCCTGCAAGTGGGCCCTGAGGCGCTTTAAAAGGGGGACTACCCCTCTCTCTCTCTCTCTCTCTCTCTCTCTCTCTCTCTCTCTCTCTCTCTCTCTCTCTCTCTCTCTCTTTCTCCACATTCTGAAATAAACATTTGCAGTAAAGCTCCTGGAAGAATCAAGGTTCCCGTCTTCTTTCCCTTGGGCGAATCAATGACTCAATGCTATGTACTTGAGTAGACCCTGAGTTGTTGTGCTGAACTCAGAGCATTCAGACAGGGACACATGGGTAGCCCTGGGGCCTTGATTCCGGGGCAGGATTCTGGGGCAGAGTAGAGCACCCAGGGCTTGTATGCATTCTCCTACGGCTGGCTTGATGTGCCTCTTGGCCTCCCTAGCCCTGCCAAGCTATGTAGCACCCGCCTCTCTGGCTTCATGGGATTTGTAAAGATTTTTCTTCTTAATCCTGCTGGCTTTGTTCAGAAGGAACACCATTTCTGAGGATTCACATTAATCAAGGGGTCACTCAGGTCTAGCTCTGTGGGCCCGGCTAATCTTGTCCTTCTAAGCTATTGGGAATTCTCCTAATCTGTGCAGCTGGCCTTCTGGTGTTCTGTGCCCTGTTCCTGGATTCCGCTGCTCCTGCCCTGCTTCTGGCTCCTTCTACCCCTGCTCCTACCCCTGTCCCTGCCCAGTTTCTGGCTGCCCCTGCCCCTGCCCTGCTCATGGTTTCCCCTGCTCCTACCCCTGCCCCCTGCCCCCTGCCCCCTGCCCCCTGCCCCCTGCCCCTGCTCTTACCCTATCCCTGGCTTCTCCTGCATTACTGTTGGGAAAGACAGCTCTCCTCAGAATAAGGACACTCACTCCTTTCATGTGCTTGGGATGTGGTGTGAAGGTATCTCCCAAAGGTTCAAGTACTGAGCCTAGTCCCAGTGTAGTGGTTAAGACAGTAGGATTTTTTCTGAAGTGGGACCTAGTAAAAGGTGATTAGGTTATTGGCTGTTACCCTCTTTCTCCTGAGAGCCTGGCTAGTTCCTGAGAAGTTGAATCCCTTGTTCCTCCCATACGCATACAGCACATTTTCATTAGCATTTGTCTGTCTGTAGACTGTTGCTTGGCTATGTTCTTCTTGTCTTCTAGGTGAGCGGTGCAGGTGCTTTCTGGGGATAGTACCCACTGAAGGACAAGGTAAGTGTGGTGCTTACAGCCAGGGTCCCTCACAATGTGAACAGTTCCAATTGTTTTATTGGAAATGGGGGAAATGGTGGGATGGTTGGATATGATGTTCCTGTGAAGTCAACAGAGGCTCCACTCAGGCACCTTACAGCTCTGATGTGCTGGAAGACGGTAGCCAGCTTCACAAGGTGACAGGAAACTGGTGGAGTCTGCAGCTTCCTGAACCATAAATATTTCCACTGTGGCCAATCTCAAGCTCTACGGGTAAGGAAGAGGCCGAGTTGGAATACCATCGCCTGAGTGTGCTTTCTTATTTCCATCACCCATTCAGTTTGTGCTTGCCATCTCGGTGTCTGCTCTTCCAGCAAGAATAGAAGCTTTATGAAGCTGCAGAGAGACTCACGCTAGTCTTAGGCGTTTCTCCATCCCATCCACTGTCTTGTCTGGTTGGTAGTGGAACTTTTACAAATTTCCATTTCCCTTCCGCCCTCTCTGTCCATTCTGCTCCACCCTACATCCAACACAGCTCCAGCTGTGCTCCCAGCAAGGGTACACAAGCAGCTAGCATGGAAACAAGGGATGCTGGTGGAACAGGAGCCCACCCAAAGCTGTTAAGTTCTCAGATCCTTCTGCCCTCATGTTTAATTTTATGTATCTTCTTTTATTGTTTGGGGAGGGGGTGTGAATCTGCACACCTGTTTGCAGGTGTCTGCAGAGGCCAGAAGAGGAGTGGGATTCCCTGAAGCTGGAGTTACAGGGGGTTGTCTCACCAGACTTGGGTGCTGGTAACTGAATGCTAGTCCTCTTCAAGAGTAGCAAGTGCTCTTAGCCACAGAGCCATCTCACAGCCCCTGTGCACCTTCTGTAAAGGGTAAAGACAATGTCTCCACTAAAATTAAGATAATGTGCTGACTCTTAAGCTGGAGAGTGGACATTCCCAGAATCTCTTGAAATCCTATGCCAGGGTTTTGCTTATGTTTTCCCTCCCACCTGTGGGCAGTATTTATACCCATCTCCTTGAAGCCCTAGGATTCTCTTGACCTACCAAGTTCCTAAGTCTCAACAAAGGTGCCTTTGGTCTTCACATTGAAAGCTCGCAGTAACAAGGTGTCTTACATAACTACCTCTTACATGAGTCCACGGGGAGTAGTTAACACTGGAATCTCGGTCCCCAGGATAGAGTACCTGAGAAGTGATAAGGAACCTTTAGAGGTGGAGGCCATGGGAGGTTTAAGACCATTGGAGGTGCTGCTCAAAAGGAATCCATGTAGTTCCCTTGCACTAACCCTGAGTTACTTCCCATGAAAAGAGTGTTAGGAGGAGGAGGAGGAAGAAGAGGAAGAGGAAGGAGGAGGAGCAATCTAGTCTCTCTCCTGCTGGCTTCATGCTAGCTTCGAATATACGATTCCACCATGACGCCATGCCCACAGTGTAATAAGGATAGCTAAGGCAGTTTTGGAAGAACCTGGCTCATGCGGTTTGGACTTTACAGCATCCAAAACTGTGAACTTAATAGACCTTTTTGTTTACAGTATATCTAGCCTCCAATCTTTTGTTATAAGAACAGAAAGTATGTTAGAAATAAAACCAAAGGATCAAACCTTCCAGTTATGGATTCTGAACACTCACTGCATCTGTCCTTTCTGTTTATAGGAGTTTTGTGGCTCTCCATTGGGGCTGAAGTCTTGGATATCTTCCTGATACTGACAGGTGTCATCCTCCTGGGCTTCAGCATGAGTTCTTATGGTTCTGGATGCAGCTGGCTCAACGTGGATGCCTCAGTGGCTATCCTCATGGTGCTTGCAGGTATTTTCTAGCAGGAGCAGTTCCTCCCAACCCACTTCAGGGAGGACATGATGCCTCAAGCCAATAGGCTGGCTGGCTCCCTCCAGTCACTGGCCAGCTCAGTAAAATGACTGGTCTTCTGGATAAGTCACTGGACTGATTTCACTGGGCAGAAGTAATATTGTAAAGGAAGAAGATGGGCACAGATGGAGAGAAACACTTACCAGTTGGTGTCATAGTCAGGGGAGAGGCTGCACTGGAATAGCAATGAGCTCACATAGCAGAGAGGTTAGGCTTGAGTGCACAGAAGAGTCCTAAGGCCAAGCCTCTGTTACAAGTATGTAAGTATACCACATATATAATATATACTTGCTTATATGCAAGCATATATTAAGTAACACTAGGGAGTTACTTAACTACTATAAGTTAAGGGGTACAGATAGGCTCTGGTGAAGACAAAATAAGAGTGTACCTACTATATAGATTTCAGTATCTTAAAAATTATCACTAATGTTTGGTATAAATGTTCTACAAAGAACTCTATTTTCTTAACACTGCATCTGCTCTCCAAGCAACTTAGCTTGGCCTTGGAAGGTTCTAAATTTAATGTCTCCACCAAGATAGGATCCTGAACATGTGGCTTCCTTCCAGTCTCCAGATGGACACACAAAGTTCTGTTAATGTATATCAATCCAATTTGTGCGTGACTCTTGTGTTTGATGAACCTAACACGTCTTGCCCAGGTCATAGCTATGATAAGTAGAAAGATAAAATCCAACCACTAAGAGCAAAGAGCAGGGCCATGGATGTGTGGGAACTCCTGCTCAGGTCCTGGTATCTACTTTGTTCCTCTTGGTTATGATCAGGCCTGTTTGTGGGCGTGAGAGATCAGATGGAATGTTTAAGGACACATACGTGCCCATACCACCTAAGGATCTGTGGACGATAGAGTACTGCCAGCATCCAACACATGCAGGGTAGAGAAAATTTTCCACTGTGATGTGTTCTTAAGTGTCACTCATGAAGCTTTGCTTGCACAGGACTCCTGGGCATGGTGGCTCACATGATGTACACAACTAGTTTTCAAATCACTGTGAACCTAGGACCAGAAGATTGGCGGCCTCAGACATGGGACTATGGCTGGTCCTACAGGTAAGTTTCTTCTTTACGAACACCGATGAACCAGAAAAGATGAATATAGATTTTTGTAGGTAAATAGACACTGTGATAGAGCTGATACCTGCTACTGGTGGCTCTTGACTGGTACTATAACCTTTCTATAACTCAGTCTTCTCAGCTGTAGAGTAAAATTACCCACGTTGACTTGCTTAAAGTTTCTTTTTATAATTTAGTTTCTTATTTGAAATTTTAATACAAGATATTTTGTTCACGTTCTTTCTCCACCACCAACTCTTCCCAGATCCTCTCTACCTCCCAACCTAATTCCAATATCATGCCCCCTGTCGAAAAATCAAAATCAAGACAAATAAGGAAATCCCAATAATACAAAAAAAAATCAAAACAAATCAGAGAGAGAGAAACTTCATTTTGTGTTGACCAAATACTCCTATACTCCTGAGTATAGGGCCTGCGCAGAAATGTTGATTGAGATAGCCTTTGACACTCCATAGGAGAAAACAGATTTTCCCTTTCCCAGAAAGTATCAATTGTAAACATGCTCTTGGTTAGAGGTGAGAGCCCATGTCTGCTTAGCCTGCTCAATACTGAGATTTTTTTCCAGTTTGAACCTGTGGAGATCTTGTGCATGCTGTCACAGTCTCTGTAAGTTCATAGGTGCATCAGTCTTATTGTGTCTGAAAGACACTTCTCATCCATCACCTCTGACTCTTACAGTCTTCCTGCCTCCTCTTCCCCATAGATCTCTGACCCTCCAGGGGAGAGATTAATAAAAATAAAACACCTCATTTGGAGCTAAGTGCTCCAAAGACTTTCACTCTCTGCCCAATTGTGGGTCTCTGTGTTAATTACCATCTGCTACAAGAAGATGCTTCTCTGATGAGAGCTGATTGATGCTCTGATCTACGAGTATAGCAGTATGTCATCAGAAGTCATTTTATTCTTTTATTATTTTATAAAATGGTAGTAGTAGGATTTCCCCTAGGGTTCATGACCTAACTAACCAAATTCAGATTATCAGCCACTTTAACAGTGTTAGCTATGGATTGCATCTTATGGAGTGGGACCTAAGTCCAGTCAAAAAGTGGTTGGTTACTCCGATAATGTCTGTGACACTGTTGCACAGTAGATCTTGCAGGTAACTGTTGTAGGTCACAGAGTTTGTAGCTGGGTGATATTGGTGATTACCTCTCTTCTCTGTTAGCATACAGAGTACCTTCCAGTACCATGAACACTAGTCAGTAGGAGTGAAGTCTCCAGCTGGGCATCAGCTCTACTCTTCCATCTGTAATGATGTATATAAGTTGTGTCTTCAGCAATAAGGCCTTAGCTTGTAGAGAATAAAGACATATTTACAAACTACTTGGCAGATGGCAAAGTCTAGATTTTTAAACACAGATTGAAGATTTTTTTTTCCCTAGACCCTTTTAGGCCTAGCTTCTATTTCTATCGGAAGAACATGACACACAAAGTCTATCTCTAATAGGTCATGCCATACAAGACCAAATGGGGGTTTCTTTGTAACCTCGTGTTTTTGCAGTGCTGGGGAGCAAACCAAGGGACTCCCGCATGCTGTGCTTTCCCACTGATCTGTTTCACCCCAAACACATCGCATCTTAAAACTCAGTGCACTTGTAGTCACATTGTCACCCCACACAAAAACCTCTAATGCTGGGAGTAAGTCACTGTATTTGTTTGGGTTTTACTGCTGTGAACAGACACCAATGACCAATGTGAGTTTTATAAAAGACATTTACTTGGGGCTGGCTTACAGGTTCAGAGGTTTAGTCCATTGTCATCAAGGCAGAAGCATGGCAACATCCAGGCAGACATGGTGCAGGAGGAGCTGAGGGTTCTACACCTTTATCCAAAGGAAACCAGGAACAGACTGGACATCTTTAGGCATCTAAGAGGAAGATCTCTAAGCCCAACTCTACAGTGACACACTTCCTCCAACAAGGCCACACCTTCTAATAGTGCCACTCCCTGGGACAAGCATATGCAAACCATCACAGTCACCAACTTCAAAATGGAGTCATTGGTGTCAAAACCTGACAAAATTGAGCCAAAGAAAGTCAGACACTGAGACCACTCACTCATAATTGTCCTGGTGCCTGGAACTTTTGAAAAGTTAAAAAAAAAATTTCCAGGCAGAAATTTCCTGTGGGTTACACTAAGACAACCTAGACATAGGGGGAATCAGCCACTTAAATAAGAACCCCAACACACTCTATGTAGCACAAGTTTGACCTGCAAATCACTAAAGTCAGTTGTGCCACCAAGATTTCAAATCTTACCTAGCAACTATGCACACCAGCCAATCACGGCTTCCCAGCTCCCGAAGGACACAAGACCGTTTATCCGTTTTTCTTTTTCAATAACCAACTTTTCTCTCTGTTCTCCAGAAATGCCAGAGGCTTCCCCTGTCAGCCCAGGTGTTCCGGATTGCACTTTCAGTCATTATTTGTGCCAAATAAAATCTTTACTTGACGAACTATCTTTATAGTTTCACTTGGTGCTGACAGTTATTTTCCTGTCTGTAAAACTCACTTTTGGCAATCACTCCCTTGTTCTGCCATTAAGCTTCACGATGCACCTGTTTCTAAACCCTTCTCAGCTTTGGTCTTCCAGGTCTGAGGATGTTAATATTTATAGCTGGGACTCTGTACACTATGCCTTCCATCTGGGTCAATGGAGTGCCTTCCTTCTTAACTGGGTTCGAGGCTCTATCATCAGCATGATGCACAGTTGAAAGATCAGTGGAGAGAGGGTGGCTACTTTAATCCTTGCATATCCAGAATGATGCTTATTTGGTACTCTTGGTACCAAATGATGCTTAAATGCCCAAAAATCTTGAAAATCATTTGCACTTGTTTTTAAGGCATTGTTCTGTTTTTCTTCCCGAGTGTGTTGCTCCCGGTCAGGGTTTAACACCATTCTGACGCAGTCTGCTGCTTTCTTAAGCTTCGGGATGTTCCCCGGTGGGGGTGTCCTTTCCACCATCTTCCTCCTACTTTCATGTGCTTGGCAAGCTGCTTAGCTTGGGTCCACACTTCATGGAAGTTTTCCTGTGTTATTTCTATCACTATTTCTTCTCCTTGGTTTTCTGTTTTCTTAGAACTCTTCCCAGCTGGGTCTCTGGCTTAATTATCCAAAGGTCCTATTTCTTTCCTGACCTAGTTTCTTATGCAGGATTTGTATTCTTGCACAAAACATCATGACCAAGAAGCAAGTTGGGGATGAAAGGATCTATTCAGCTTATACTTGAACATTGCTGTTCATCGCCAAAGGAAGTCAGGACAGGAACTCACACAGGGCAGGAACTTGGAGGCAGGAACTGATGCAGAGGCCATGGAGGGATGCTACTTACTGGCTTGCTTCCCCTGGCTTGCTCAGCATGCTTTTTTTATAGAACCCAGGACCACCAACCCAGAGATGGCACTGCCCACAATGGGCCCTCAACCCTTGATCACTAATTGAGAAAATACCCCACAGCTGGATCTCATGAAGGCATTTGCTCAAGGGAGGTGCCTTTCTCTGTGATAACTCCAGTTTGTGTCAAGTTAACACACAAAACCAGCCAGTATAACTAGTCTCTTTCTCTTTTTGTTTCTGGGGTAGGAGGGGTGGGGATGTCCTCTGCTTGTCTTCTAACCTGACTTCTGAGGTTAGACATGAGGAAGAGGAGGGGCAGCTTTCTGCTCTATGGTCAGCTTTTCATGCAAACCCAGTTTTCAGACCAGCTTTCCCTTGCTGTGTGTGTGTGTGTGTGTGTGTGTGTGTGTGTGTGTGTGTGTGTGTGTGTGTAAGGGTGTGTAAGGACTCAGTGGGACTATGCAATAGACTTCCTTCTTGTCTTCTGGGAACCCTGTCCCCTAAATACTGTGTGTTGCTCATTCTTCCCTATAAATCCTGCAGTCTCCTCCCTTATCATTTTCCATGAAGTGCAGAACTTCCTCCCAACCTTATCCTAAGACATACCTAAAGGCACAAAACAGCATTATTACCGAGGGTAATAGCAATGTCTCTACCTCTAAGTGGGTGGCTGCCCCCAGAGCAGCCCTGGAATTCCACTCTAGGTCTTTCCTAACTGTGCCTTCTGTTGCAGCCTTGCCTGGGGATCCTTCGCTCTCTGTATGGCTGTGTCAGTGGCGACCATGAGCAGATACACCACAACCCAGGCAGAGATACCAAGGGCACAGAAAGGTGGTCCATACCCTCAGCGCAACACCCCACAGCCTGGGGCGTCACAGAAGGTTTGGCAAACAGGAGCGGCTCCCCATTCTATAGGACAAGTCTTGGTGAATGTTCCTGGGCACCAGCCCCCAGGTACAAGAGGCAAAGTGTCCATGTGCTAGACAGTGCGGCCCATGCAGATGAGCCAGGCATTTATTACTGAAATGAGCACCACTGGAGTGGAGTTCAGAAGACTATGGTATAGGTAAACTTTCTGCTACCCCTCTCTGGACTTAGTCTCTTATGTCTCCTATAATTCCTGTATCTTTAGAGGAGATAATGTCTACAGAAGATATCAACTATTAATGCTCTAGTATAAAGGAACATCTGAGGCTTCTCTGACTTTGAGTTTAATAAATATCCCAAAAAGAGTTGGATCATGAAAATATTAAGGGAAAAAAATGATGAAGGAAAGGACTCCCCATCCCTTACAGCAGAAGCAAAATATGTCACCCACACACATTCAGTGACAGACAAACCTGGAATATTTTTCTCTAGTTGATGCAAGAAATTTGAGGCCATACTGTGCATTCTGATTTTCATTAAGAAGATGGGAACTTTAAAATCAATTATGTTGCCTAAAAATATCCTTTACCAGGCTTGGAGACACAGGTCTTTAATCTCACAACCCAGGAGGCAAAGGCAGGTGGATTTTTGTGAGTTCAAAACCAGCCTTGTCTACATAGCCAGTTCTAAGACAGACAGAGCTACATAATAGAGGGGCTTGATCTCAAAATAAATTCCTAATACCTACTCACAATGAAGCCAGTTTGAAAGGACAGGGAAATGATAGAAAGAAATGGCATGACATCTTATCTCAGTGAAGTGGAGCAAATGTTTGGATTGTCCTGCTTAAGTTAAATCACCAGGCATTCTTGCATCTAAAAATAAACTCTGCCAAGCATGCAGGCCTTGTGGGAGGTAGCATTGTGCTCAAGACTTCCTGGTGCATTCATTTACAACACTGCATGATTCTATCCCCGTCTTAAACTGGCATGAGATTAAACCACAGGTTATCAGGCATGTGGAACATTCTGGAAAGGAATAGAGACTGCCGAATTCCAAGAACCTTAAACACGCCCTAGCCTAGAGTAATTTAGTGTGTGTGTGTGTGTGTGTGTGTGTGTGTGTGTGTGTGTGTGTGTGTACATGCCACAATTCACAGGTGGAGATCAGAGGACAACTTGCAGAATTGAGTTTCTCCTTCTACCATGTGGATCCCAGGGATCTAACTCAGGTTCTCAAATTTGGTGGCAAACTCTTTGCCTAATGAGCCATGTCACCAGCCCCCAGGAGTCATTTTTTTTTGTATTTCATTTATGTGCTTAATAAATATATTTCTGGAAAAAACTAGATATCTACAATAAGACACTAATTTGTTTGTACTGAAATTAAGTTATACTATCAAAGAGTAATGGGAAAAAATGAAACTAGTTTCCATGTTGAGGATTCAGGTTGAACATCTGTCTGGTAATTGTTGGTCCCGTGTTTTGTTGTACAGTCCTTCAAACCCAGCTTCTCTCATCTCAGAGAAGAGCATCAGTGTTCTCCAGGCCCTTAGCCCTTCAAGAACAGAAGGACTGACAACCAATAACCTCTGCCCTTTGCAGCATGTGGCTTCTCCCATAGGGCTCATAACCCTGCATGTGTATGCAGGGAGATCCTCGGTGACTTTCTGGTGTTAAGTCTAACCCGGTCCCAGAGAAGAGGAAATCCTTAGAAATGTTCCCTGAGAGACACTTGACTGTTGGATAAATATGAGAAGCCTACAGCTGATGATGTCATGGCAGAAATGAAACTTCTGGAGTCACATGAACAAAACTGATGTCAAAGGAACTGACAGCTGACGTAGATGTCGGGGAGAAGCTCGAGTCAAGACAGGTTCTTGAGCTCCGAAGGCACTTGCTCACTTTTAAAATCTTAAAAATAGTGACTGTGCACCAGGTGCAGTGGTGCATGCCTATAATCCCAGCACTGAGACAGGAGGATGATGAGTTTGAGGCCAGCCCAATGTACACAGTAAGGCCATTTCTATAATGGAAAAATGTAGCAGCATTGAAGCGTAGCACACAAACAGATGGGTATCTAAGTTATATGTGTGCAGCATAAGGCATTTCCAGAAAGGAAACACTTGCCCTGGCGTGACCTCTATTGCTCGTCAAGAAACAAATACATGTCATCTGAGTCTGCCAGAACACAGGCACTGCCGTATTTTAATTCTTCAGTGTATTAAATGATTTCTTTGCATTTCTGTTCCCTCATACAGATCATAAATTTATTTTTTGAATCTATGTAAACATTGCTCCTTATATCTCCAACATCTAAATTAATGTTTGACGTGTGTGTGTGTGAAGGATCAACACACACACCTACCAGATAGCCTTCTAAAAAATCATTTCATGGAAAATAATATTGGCTATGACTAACAACAGGAATTCTACAGCCAGATAATCTGCCTGTTTGGGTTTGGATGTAAAAGGGGCCATTTTACATGTTTTGTTAAAGAGTTGGTCCCCACCTAGGGGCACGATTGAAAGTGCATGGATCACTAACTTCATCGATGTACTAGTTGATGAGTTAATAGCTGTATGGGTTATTAGATAAATAAATATATCTTACAGTTATGTACGATAAATAAATTGCTTGGGGTATATATGACTTTGAATAGTAGCAAAGATTTCAGTGGCCCTGTCTCAGAGACAGCCAAGATCAAGGGATGAAAACCCACTGGCCATTTTAACCTGAAAGCTCTCTGTCCTCGGTTAACCCATCAGTGAATTTTATCAGGTGTCTACAATGCCACAGGCACCATGCCATCTCTCCTGCTTAGAAGAATTTAGAATTCTGGCTGGGTCCAGTGCTGGAAGAACCATTCAATGAGGCTGGAATAGGATTCGCTCATGAAGCATTTTGATTCCTTAAATGCAGACAGGGAATGTGTAGATAGAGCCCTGGATGTGTAACACAGGTGGGACTAAGACTCGCTTGTCTCTAGTGACCAGTCACAGAAAAACTTCAGTCTTGTATGCCAAGAAAGAGCAGATTGGAAAATTGGCCAATTTTCTGAAGGTTTAAGGACATGTCAATGACCTACTAACAGTATCTGTTGCTCTCTTTACTAATATTGCCTAGAAAGGAACAGCATGAAGAGCCAAGGTGATTATGAGTTGTTCCACGCAGCAAGAGAATAAGATCTCCTACACTAAAATGTGGAAGAAAAAAAAGTTGGCAAATTAAAAACAAGAGACTTGAGGAGGACAGACAGCAAGAATTCAGACAGAACCCACCTGATTCTCTCCACTAGTTTATTTAATTTCATTTTCTTTCTTTGTTTTTTTTTTTTGTTATAAAATTAGTTTGCTGTAAGCTACATGAACTAACAGGACAGACACTCATGTACCCATCACTCAGCTTCAACACAAGTGCTTCCTACAGCTGCCACTCATCTCCCTTTATGAGAAAAGAAACAAAATAAAATATAAGATGAACAGCTAGAACCTCCCCTCCTTGTTTTCTCCCAAGACCATGCAGTATCTGGGAAATACAGGCATTACAAATGACTGAATATGTTTGTCCCCTGTAGCTGTTCCCATAACCACACAAACCTTGTCTCAAGAAAAAAATAAATAAATCACAGGAATAAAACCAACTAACTCTATTTCTCTCGAAGGAGGTCAGATCATTTCCTTTCCACCTTTTTTATTGGGTTAAGTATGATACATCACATAATTTTCCCTTCCTGCCCATCTCAAGTGCACAGATCAGTGGTGTCAAGAACATTTGCATAGGCATTTGCATTTGCAAAACACCTTCTTCTCCCCAGGTGGAGCCATGTACCCATTAAACACTAGCCAACCGACTGACTTCAAGCCAGAAAGAAAATAGCAAGCTAACTACCCCTGCATATCCGCCTGGAGTCCTTGCATGTGAGGCAAAAGGTGACACTGTTTAGAAAAGCAGACACACACACACACACACACACACACACACACCACATTGCCTCATTCAGCACCATCATCCTCATCTGTGACCTTCAAGAATGTCACCATAGCTCAAAGACCTGCTGAAGATGGCATTTCCTATGTTCATATGGACAGTTCCCATCCTTCTGCCAAACATGTCCAATGTCCTCAGGAATGATTCTGCTGCCCACTGAAGAAAAACACAGAAAAGAACTAACATCAACATGAGGTGGGTATTTCTCAACCTGTGGGTTGTGACCCCTTTGGGAATTGAATGACCCATTCACAGGAGTCACCTAAGACTATCAGAAAACATAGACATGTACATTAAGATTCATAACTAGCAAAATTACAGCTATGAAGTAGCAACAAAAGTAATTTTATGGTTGGGGGGAGAGGGCACCACAACATGAAGGACTGTAAGAAAGGGTTACAGCATTAGAAAGGTTAAGAATCACTGAAATAGAGAAAGGCCTGCCAGGAAGGAGAGACTTGAACAGCCGTAATGATGGACCTGACCCTGTCAAAGTGCTAAACACACACCGTGACATACATCCTGGTTTTCCACAATGGCGCAGTGTGAAATATGGAGTGTCCCTTATGCAGGACACTTGGGAGCACGGCTGCTTCTGGTTGGTTTGGGTGTTTTCTGTTTTGTCTGTTTGTTTATTCATTTGCTTGTTGAAATATTTGCACATATAAAATAAGGTATCTTGGGAAAGGGACCCAAGTCAAACATGAAATCCATGCGTTTCATGTCCATCTTTCTGCACCCAGCCTGGGAATGAATTTATGCTGCAATCTAAATCATCTCATGATGTAGAGCATCACAGATGAATATCTCCACTTGTGGTGTCACATGAACACAAAAAGTTTGGGATCTGCAGCATCAGATCTCTGGATTAGGATGTCCCAACTTATGTTGACCACTCTGCACTGTGTCAATATCCCCACTGAAGAAAGACCTGAAATTGGGAAGGCCAAAGTCTGGGTCCTAGCAGACTGCCTTCCATCCCCTCCTCTCCTCACCAGCTCCAGGTGGAACTGGTATCATGCAGAACACTTGGTTCTCTGTGTGGATGAGTGCAGGGGTCAGTCAGGGAGGCTGGAAGGAAGGGGCCGAGGGAGCACTATGTCTGAGTCAGTGATGAACTGAGTGTGCCAAAGCTTCTAGGTCTGCAGTTTAGAGCTGGATGTGGCTTCGGCTTGGGACAAAAAAGGAGAAAGTGGGTAAGACCAGGCCCAACCTAGAGGGTACTTCTCCCACCCCAGGCTTTCCAGGATGGTTCCAAACATCCATGTATCTAAACTGATTTGTTCTTGATGCTCAGATTAAAACGTACTACGATTTCAGAGCTGGTGTATAGCTCAGTGGTAGATGGCTCGTCAAGCATGCTCAAGACCCTAGGTTCTGTGCCAGCATAGCAAAAAATGAAAGAAAGAAAGAAAGAAAGAAAGAAAGAAAGAAAGAAAGAAAGAAAGAAAGAAAGAAAGAAAGAAAGAAAGAAAGAAAGAAAGAAAGAAAATAATAATAATAATAAAAAACAAGACCATGCTCAAGGTTCCACACCAGCATTGCAAAAATGAAAGAAAAAGCCCTACAATTTCAAAGACAGATGAACTATCTGTCTTCTTCCTCAAGAAGGGCAGTAATGCAAATCCTTGAAAGGAGTCCTTAGTGAACTGAAGAGAAAACTCCTTGACTGTCCTGTGAATGTTAAAGAAAGGAAGCCCTTCTGACAAGCAGTGGACTAACATTGTCACTAGTACAACTAAAGGTTCTTGGGAACACCATCTATGGCTGAATGTAGCTCCACACCAGGGCACCCATGTTATTGTCCTTCCTACCATGGCCATGAGCCAATGTGGAAGGATCTTAGTATATTTCAGTCACTTGCTGATGGACTTGCAGGCTGTGCTGGGATCATCTTTCAAGATTGTAGCCATTTTACTCCAAATATCAGAGTATATGGAAGGTGAGTTTCAAAGCCTAAGATCAAGGAAGTGTAGGCGGATCAGGAACTACCAGGCAATGAGGAACTACAGACAGTAAGTCCACCGCAGAGCTGAAAATGCAAGGTGCCCTTGACCTGAGAGGCTCCTGTCAGTCATTGCTAAAAACACAGTCACATCTCAGACCCTGTCTTCACTTGACCAAGCAGCAGTCTCCAATACAGATAATCAGCTGTTCGAGGAAAAGAACATTCAGCAAATTAACTAAATTAACCTTAACAGGGTTTATTTGGCCAAAGAGTGATTCATGAATTGGGTGTGACTCATAACTCAGCAGTTCCAGTCACATGAGCAGCAGGCTTCTACAGATGACCCTGGAAGGCACATAGAGAAATCACTGGATCCACTCCAGTGAGTAAATTGGGCCTTTGGGGGCATGGACTAGTCAGTTGACTGCAATAGGCTTGGTTGTTTGTGATTGGGTAAAACTTGGCTATTTGCCTCTAAAAGAGAATAAACCAAAACCTCCTAAATTCAATTCCAGTTTGCTACCAAGGAACGCATAGCACACGACAGCCTCAGGCCAGTGACTTCCTGGTTATTTAATTCAACAGTCTTCCCAAGACAGCCTTCATATGCTCCTGGATCATGTATACTCCTTGGTCTCTGCCAGAACACTGGCTTCTCCTCTGCTTCATCCTCCAGTCCTCACCCTCTAAACATCCAAGTTCCCAAGAGTTCAGCCTTCAGCTATGTCCCTTCAAAGGTCTCACTCAGATCGCATGGCTGTCCTACCTACCTATGATAGTTCCCAAGTGGATATCCTTGCCTAAACCTTCCCTGATATGTTCCAGACTTGCAGACCCAACTGTGCTCTCAACCCCTTGTCTTAGACTCTGTGTGAGGACCTCCCTAACCCCAGCTACCACCCATCCCTCATCATGTCTCCATTGCAATACCTTTTTGTTGTCTCATAACAATACAAAGCACACCTGCCCCAGGATGCCTGCACATGCCCAATCTCAGAAGAACAAAATGGAAACATGAGATGGACACACATGATAAACATGAAAGGTTCCAATTTTATACCGCGGGGTAGATGAATCCCACAAATGCGATGCTGAGCAGGTGTGTCATCTCTGTGGTTCTATTTAAATGAAGTCTAGAAAGGAAAACACACACACACACACACACACACACAAACTAATACACTCATTTAAAGATCATAAAGTAGTTGCAGCACAGAAGGAGACACAACAGAGAGATGTTTATAAGATGGTTGGTGTGGGTGCTGGTCACACAAAGGTGATCAGTTTGTCATGGAGTCATCAAGTGCTATACATTCCTAATGCACACACTAAATGCCAATACAGCGATGAGCTCTATAATGTTCCCGGTTGTTCCTGGTTTCTAAGAAATGCAGTTTCTGCTGTTCTCATCCTCCACCCACCACCTACCCAATCCTTATTCCCACCCTAGCCTCACTTTCTGGACAGCTCTGTTTTCTTTACAGTATAAACGTGTGGCTGGATAAAATGGTTCAGCACTTAAGAGTTCTTGCTGCTCTTAAAGAGGACCCAAGTTTGGTTCCCAGCACCCAGGTCAGATGACTCACAACCACCTGTAACCATAGCCCCAGCTCCAGGGGATCTAACACCCTCTTCTGGCCTCCACAGGTACCCACAAATGTGGTATATACTCACATAGACATCCACATATATAAATAAATAATAAAAGTAAACGTTAATACATAACAAACGGGATGCTGGACACAAGTCCTGGGGTTTTGATAGTTTTGGTCATACGGAGTTCCTTATATAATTAAATTATTTAGCATCTTGTATTATTTAATTACAAAAGAGAGCAACAGTTACCTCCTCGACGCTCAGAATCTATGCCAGGTTCAAGATAGGCAGGATCTTATTTGGTGCCCTGACAGATCTACAAAATAAAGCTATCATTCCCATTTTAGAGAGAAGAAACGTCTACCTCGCAAAAGCAAGAAGCATGCTCGAAACCAGTGGTTCTCAACCTGTGGGTTGTGACTCCTCTGGGAGTCAAATGACTCTTTCACAGGGGCGGCCTAAGACCATTGGAAACCATAGATACTTACATTATGATTCATAACAGTAGCAAAAGTACAGTTATGAAGTAGCAATGAAAATAATTTTATGGTTGGGGTCACCGCGATACGAGGAACTGTAGGGAAGGGCCGCAGCATTAGGAAGAACCATTGCTCTAAAAAGTTCTCTTTCGTGCCACAGTTGGTTTTTTGTAGGTTCCATTCCGTGGACCAGCTTCCCTTTGCTTCTCATCCACAACCCCACTCAGGAAGGGAAAGCCAGATGGCTTGATGCCCACCTAGGTCTGAACCACCTGCAGGGACCCCACACAGGAAAGAACGGCACAGGCATTTGTGCTGACAATCCCAGGAGTTCCTGGGATTGACTCCCAGGCCCAAACTGTAGAGGAAACTCTAACTGTCCCACCAACCAGCAGAGCTTTAAAAGTCCTGGCAAGAACCCTGAAATCAGACCCGGCCAGCATGTGTCCCTGAATATCAGAATAGGCACTATATTTACCCTGAAAAGCCCTTTAGTACAACTGAGAACTATAAATAACCATTAGAGCCCAAGCAAGTGGCCTTAACACACGGATTTCCTTCCAAAAAAAAATGCAGACCCATTTTAATTAAATTTGTAATTAGCCTTAGGGGAGGGCAGGCCCCCTGGACTCCTTCAGTGTGGAGACACGGTGAGTAATTTCTATTTGTTGTGCATTTGGGAAAATCGCATGCTCCTTGCTACTCAGCTGGGAAGGAGGGAATGGATGCTGTGGGCTTAAACCTCCTGTGCCCTGGGGATTGCAGTGGGGGCTCTGCAAAGCCAATCCTTTGTCATCCTGCTGTCCTGCAGACAAGATGGGGATCATGGCTGTCCTGATGCTACCCCTGCTGCTGCTGGGAATCAGCGGCCTCCTCTTCATTTACCAGGAGGCATCCAGGCTGTGGTCGAAGTCTGCCGTGCAGAACAAAGTGGTGGTCATCACGGATGCCATCTCAGGACTGGGAAAGGGTAAGCCGGTTTCCCCCAGACCTGTGCCCATCTCTGCCCTCAAGGGGCCTGGAGGCAGGATGGGGT
Organism: Tokudaia tokunoshimensis; assembly: GCA_036184795.1. NCBI lineage: Eukaryota > Metazoa > Chordata > Mammalia > Rodentia > Muridae > Tokudaia > Tokudaia tokunoshimensis. The sequence goes on along the minus strand of BTHU01000010.1, from coordinate 54,145,992 downwards.
GGGGCATATCTGTTGGTAGAGAGGACTCAATTTCTCTTTAGGAGCCAGAAGCTCTCTTGCCAGGTGAACGGCAGGGTTAGAATGGCAGGGGTTGACGACTCACCGCTTGATGTTAGAAAATATTGGGTTTGACTGCTTCAGGGGTTTCCAGAAATCTTGAGATGGTAAAGCCTTAGCTGATGGAGCATATGAGGCCAGAGAAGGCTACTAGATTCCAGTTCTGGTTCCAACACTTAACTAGCAGGTGTCTTCAACTACAGGAGTTGAATGTCCCAGGTATAGATCAAGGATGACGTCAGCCTCCACTTTGGAGTGTAGCTGTGAGAAACAAATAAATGTGCACATGGGAGGGAGTCGGAGCAGCTGTGGCCACCATTCACATGTTGTTAGAGATGGTCAGGTTGAACGTGTCTTGTCAGAGTTCGCCCAGCCCATCTCCATGTGTCATACTCTCCACCACGGCTTCCCGCCATCTCAATTCCTGGTCTTGAGAGCATTTTCACTCACAATCTCTAAGTCAGACAGTCTTCTGGGCCCTTCCTGTTGCATATGTGACTGGATTGTCCTTTGCGTTTAGCAGGATTCTGCTATTCCTAACGACGGCAGTGTAGCCCTACTATATAAATTCATGACACTTTCTGTTGTTATTTAATCCAGCATAGACCTCACACAGCTAACCATCCACTAGCCACTCAGTTGGTACTCAGGTGTCAGTAGATCCACATTGTCATACTCACCTTCTAGAGTCTTGGAGGAGGGGGCGCTTTCTCCGATGGTGTGGCCTGTCTCTGAGGTTTCTTCCAGAGACTGCTGCTTTTTCTCTTGGAAATCATCAGAGGAAGCATGTCTCCCTGCTGACAGATGGGGTAAAATCACAATGAGTGTCTGCCTTGGGTCAGCCCTGGCAGGTGAAGACGTTAAGCATAATGGGTATGTCCTCTGGAGTTATTTCCTAAGAGGCTATCCTGACTTGCTAGGGTCAGCTTTCAAAAGATGAACAGATGCACAAACCCAAAACTCAGTCTCCCCCAAGGCCAGCAAGGCCACTCTAGTTTGCCCATCAGTCCCGTCGAAAGACCACAGTGTTGTTGGAAAAGAGATGAGAGCAGCCCACCTGACGCTGTTCAGCCATGGGACAGACTTTCTACAAGTAGAATGTTTGTCTAGATGCAGGCCAGGTCCCTGGAGCCTTTCCTGCACCATATCTGTTCTATCCCTTCAGGTGACCCCCAAGAGACCTGCCTTCTCACAACCTAAGACTGGTGTCCTTCATCCTGGTACCCCTCAGTCACCTCAATGCTTCTTGTCTACTCAACACTCAAAATTTTTATTTAATTTTGTTTTGAATCTATAATGTCCCCCACAGACTCATGCTCTGAATGTTATTTTGGAAGCTATGGGGTCTTTAGGTCTATGTCACAGTGTTTCTCAACCTGTGGGTCACAACCCCCCAGAGACCATCAGAAAACATAGATATTTACATTATGTTTTGTAACAGTAGGAAAAGTACAACTATAAAGTAGCAAGAAAAGTAATTCTATGGTTGGGGTCACCACAACATAGAACTGTATTAAAGGGTCATAGCGTTAAGAAGCTTGAGAACCACTGGCCTAGGAGGAAGGACCTGACTGGCAGAAGGTCATGAGGTACAAGCATGTGAGGGTTATATCTTCTAGACTCCCCTCCCCCACATTTGACTCCACCTCCCCCATAGCTTCTTGTCCCCTCCCATTTCCATCACCACAGACCCAACTGTTGTCCCATGCCTTCCTGGCCAGAATGGATCCTCCCAAACCTTTACTCCCATACATTGCTCCTGACAGGATTTGTTCACAACAATGATAAATTTACCAGTCTGTTTAGTGACCAGTATTTGGAAGCCATTTAATCAGGAAAAGCACCCAGTGAAGTATGTTTGTGAATATTGGTTTAATTGATTTCCACCTTGGTTCCAATTTGATCAGAGAAGGAGCCCTGCATGATTCAGTTCATCTGAGTTTGTCAAGGTTTTCTCTGAGCTCTGGCTGTGGTCTGTTATGCAGTCTGATCCTGGGGGTGAGGTGGGGGGAGTGGGAAAGAATGCGCCCACTGTTGTGGTTGGATAGATGGTCCTACAAATATTAGTTGCACCTTGTCATTGGAGATGCTATTTAGATCCTCTGTCCTTGTAATGTACTGTTACTACATGGAACCACTGTTCTCTCTTTGGTAAGAGCCGTGTATTTATTTCAAAAGTCTCATTTATTACTTTTTTAAGATCATTGGGTTATAGTCACCACAGGTGTTTGCAGAAGAATGTAGCCTGAACTGTCAAGGTTATGGTCACTGTTCTCTTTTACCACAACTCACTGACAACGTGTGCCTCCTACCCTCCCGCACCCTGTCCCCAACCCTGCCGAAATGCAAAGCAGAAAGGAATAAAGTCCAAGTATTTAGAAGTAACATGAGAAGCTGGGTGTGTGTGACTTTAAATAAGTGCCTGTTTTTGGTGTGGTGCTGATGACAGCAAGCGCAGGCACCAGCTGCTCCATTTCAGCTTCAAGGCAAGAAAAAGTAAGGGGCACAGAGTAGCTTCCATGTGGCCCACATTGTGCCCAGGTACCCTAGAGCCAGGATGAACCCTGTGGGTAGAATCACTAAGGGGGGGGTTCTCACCCTGTGGGTCGAGACCTCTTGGCTCAAACGACCCTTTCACAGAGGTCACCTAAGACCATGGGAAAACACAGACGTTTACATTATGATTCAAACAGTAGCCAAGTTACAGTTACGAAGTAGCAATGAAAATAATTTTATGGTTGGGGGAGATCACCACAGCATGAAGAACTGTATTAAAGGGTCTCAGCATTAGGAAAGGTTGAGAACCACTGCACATTCCAAGTCCAGACATGTGGCCCTCACCCCAAACCATCACCAGTCAATCTCGTCAGCCGCCATGTTACCCTGTACCCACTGGGTCTGCAACAAAAGTAACCATCAAAATACCTAACTCTGGACTTGGCCTTCAGGGAGAGCCGACCAGATGCTAGTGTTCCCACAGCTCCCAAGAATCTTAAACACTGCTGAAACAGGACGGTACACAACAGCTTCTCACAGCCCCTACAGAGGCCTTTCTCACCACGCAGTCTCTGGAATCAGAAATCACTTCACACTCCTCGGCATCTTAGAACTGAGGAAATACGTAAGGACGCTCCCAACTGTGTTTATTAGTTGAGAAAGGCACAAACAGGGTTGAAATGCTTGACAGGAAATAAATGTTGAGCTGAGCTGATAACAAAACCAAAGCTGGTTGTGGTCACCAGTAACTATATCAGGAGGAGGCAGGAGGGTCAGGAACTAAAGGTTCAGCTTGAAGGTTCAGCTACAGAGTGGGCTTTTTTGAGACCAGCCTGGGCTACCAGAGATACTTTGTCCAATCAATCAATCAATCAATAAATGGATAGGAGTGTGGAGACTCTGCCACAAAATGCCCAGCAGGATAAAAACAACAGCTTCAAAGGATTTGGTTTATTGTGACAGAGAGGACAAGGGAAGAGAGCCAAATTCACAACATCACCTAGGCGGAAGCAGAGACAAGGAATGAAGGTATCCTACTGGCTTTCCTCATATCTTCACTCCAAGCCTCTGGTCCGTGGGGTGCTGCTACCCACATTCATGGTGACTCTCACCCTCAGCTATCCCTCTTACAAACACCAATGGAAACACACCTAGAGATGTGCCTCGGTCTTCTAGATGATTCCAAGTCTAGTCAAACTGACAAGATTAACCATCGACCCCATGATCCTCAGCACTCAGGAGACTGAAGCAGGAGAATCACTCAGTCGGGGGTCAGCCTAGGCTAAGCAGCAAAACTCAGACTCAAAATTGACAAAAACAAAACAAGAATAAAAATAAGAATTTCAAAGTGGGCCTGTTGGTATAGATCTGTAAGCCCAGCTACTGGGGGGACTGATGCAGGAGGATTCCAAGTTCAGGATCAACCTGGACAACTTAGTGAGACCTTGTAGATAATGTCCCACTATTAGGGAGTGGATGAGACAATAAGGGGCAGTGAGGCCTAGCCTGTTCCCCTCTCCTCAGTGGGGATTAGCCAAATGCAGCCTCATGTGGAGAACAACATCCCTAGACCCAGCATCAGACTTCCTGAGTCACATCTTCATTCCTCTCACCCCACAGCAGAGGTGGGAGTATGGGAAACTCCTTCGAACTCTCTGAACCCCATTGCACTGATGTGAGAAATGTAGCCATCATGACTGCCTCATCCCCTCCAGCCACTCACAACCACAGCCGGGCCTTCTCCCTCCAAACCAAGTGACAAAAAAATTCCATAATTGTCAAGACCGTAACTATGAAAAATGAATGAATTTTTAAGTAATAAAGCATAAAACGCACATAGACCTGCTTCACCGGGAAGCATCCTGTGCGGATGTTTGGCTTTCTGTCCTCTCTGCTCCTTGGTGAGGCTGACCACTCAGTCACTGAGTGGGAGGGGACCAAGAGTGCTGTGGAACAGTTCAATCCTGCTCAATTTAGCCCAGAGGGGAAACTCAGAAAGGGAAAGAAAAGGCCAAGCTGTCTTCTGACTTTCTGATTACAGACATTATACGCAAACCTTCTGTTGTGGCAAGGCCCCAGTAGACCTGATTCACAACCAATGTGCTCGTTTTCCTTGTTTTCTTTCCCCACCTCCATTCTCCATGGCCTGAGCTTTCTGTCATGTCTGACCTTTCTAGGGAAAGAGAAGCAGAAAGGGGAACACAGAGGAAAGCAAGAGACATGCTTACCTGAGGAACGCATTACAAGATGGCTCTAAGCTACATGAGCGGGGCACATGCCTGGTGGTATGGCTCAGTGAGAATGTATTTGCTTGGCACATAGGTCTCTGGTTTCAGCCCCAGCACTGGGGCAAAGTAGGCACCTAGGTGTTTTCTTTCTATTATGGAACCTTTAAATCTCTCAGAGGCTTCCGTTGAAGCCTCCAGCTGCACCTCTGGGAAGTGGGGCATGTACACTTCTCCCATGATGTTACTTCCCTTGAGCCCTGGATTGGAGATAGGCAACGCCATAGAGAACCTTCTAGTCTGGGTTCCCACATGCAGCAAACTCTTAGCAAGCTGCTCAAAGGACCCATAGATGCCTTTTCTCCCAGAGATGACAGGAGGAAGCATATCCCAACCCTTACCATGAGTAAAAGCTCATATTGTCCTCTCCTGAGAAACCAGCCTCCGAAGCACCCTTCTTCCTTCCTTCCTCCCTCCTCCTCCCTCTCTCCCTCCTCCTCTTTAATCCACTGTGTCTTATTTTAAGACAAAAGGAATGACTTCATAAAGCAGTTATTTCCTTTGGAAGCATGCATCTTGGATTAGCAACTAACTCTGAAATTTATATCTATTTCATCTTAGTGCCTCTGAAATCACCCACTTAATGCCCTAGTAACAGTGTATACACACAGGACTACTCTGCTTTAAACACAAACATGCACATTCAAATTATTGCTTTGATTCGCCACACTTTTAAAACAAGATTTATTTATGTGTATTCATGGGGGAGGGGTGTGCCTGTACATGAGCACAGGTATCCAAGGAGGCCAGAATAGGGTATCAGATCCCCTGAAGCTGGAAGTTCAGGCACTTATAAGCCAGCCCCAAAATGGGGGCTGGGAACTGAAGTCCAAGTCTTCTGTAAGTGTAGTAAGTGCCCTTAACCACTGAGCCCTCTCTCCAGCCCATGAGAAGCTGTTTCTAAAACTCTTATGTTTTAAACATACTTTAATATGAATTTCACACCAACAGATTCATTTTTGTGAAATCAGTTTTAACAGCTTGAAAATAGTTGTTCTTGACGTATTCTAACTGACTTAACCAGCCTCCTATGATATGGGGCATTTGCAATTACTGTTTTACTGTTGGCCATGGTACTGGAATAAGCAATCCTACAGCTGTGTCTACGCAGACATTCTTAATGATTGCTTTAGAAGAAATATCCATAAACGAAATTGCTAAATCAAAGCCCTTTTACAGTCAAAATGTTCTTCCCCAAACCTGTAGCAATTCCTGCAGATACTAGAGTGACTGTGAGCCAAGCCTACTGCTCACACCTCGCTAACACTAAGACCAGTCTTGTCCTTTGTCATCTGATGGATCAAAATTAGTGTGTGCCTTAAATTGCATCTCTTTATCACATCACGGATATTGACTCTTAATCTTCTATTCATTAACTGCAATTGTTTTTCTAGTTGGTCCTTCGTATTTGTAAAAGTCCTTTGCATATCAAATAAATTAGCTGTTTGCTGACATAAGTTATAAGTACTTTTTATTAATTTTCTTGTTCTTTATGTCTTTTCTGTAAAAAGAATTAAGAATGCAAACCTATAAATTAGTTCTGTTACAATTTGTTTCTTTGGGGCATGGTCTGAAGATCTTCCCCTTATAAGAGAACAGATTCATCTCTCCAGCTCTTTTGTGATTCTCTTTTTACATTTAACTACTTAGTATATTATAAAATGATGCAACTAGCTTTTTCCCTCCCAAGTAGGCATTCAAATATTATTTTTTTTTAAAGATTCATTTTAAGTATGTGTATGTGGGAGGGGGTATGTGCAAGTGTGTGCAGTACCCTTGGAGACCAGCAGAGGGCATATGATCCTCTGGAGCTAGACTTACAGGTGGTTGTGAGCTGGCTGACACAGGTATTGAGAACTCAGGTCTTCTGCAAGAGCAGTGTTCTCTTTTAACTAAGTCATCTCACCAACCGAGCCCTGCTCTCACATATTTTTTAAGTGATGTATTGTCTTCTCACCTATTTAATAAATTAACTTGATCATACAGGCACTGAATTCTCATCATTTTTATCGATAGTTCTTACTTATGCTGGAACTATTAATATTTTGCTTTAGCTTTGGCAGCTTTATATTTTATTTTAGCAACTAACATTTTTCAAGATAGTTGTCTTAGTTAGGGCTTTCATCGTTATGAAGAAACACCATGACCAAGGCAACTCTTATAAAGGCAAACATTTAATTTGGGCTGGCCTACAGTTTCAGAGGTTCAGTCCATTATCATCATAGCAGGAAGCATGCAGTCCAACATGGTACTGGAGAAGGAGCTGAGAGGTCTGCATCTTGACTCAAAGGCAACCAGGAGAGACTGGCTTCCGGGGAGCTAAGAAAAATGTCTCAACACCCACCCCCACAGTGACACATGTCTTCCAAATAGGCCACACCTCCTAATAGTGCCACTTCAGATCACCACAATAGTCTTCACTTTTCTGATTAAAGTGTGCAAGTCATTCTATATCGACTTTAGAATCACGTGGTCACTTTCTAAAACCTACTGGGGTCTTGGCTTTCTGCATCAAATTGGAGAATAATTGATATCTTTTAAATTTTTTGTCACTCAGAATCATCTTAGATGTCTCCTTTCTTTTTTTATTTTTATCTTCAATTTTTAATGCTGTGTACATGACGAGATGCACATGTGAGTATAGGTGTCCCAGGCAGTCTAGAGGAGGGTGTCAGCTCACCTGTGGCTAGTATTTCAGGTGGTTGGGAGCCACCTGACAAGGGTGGTGGGAATCATACTTGGGCTCAAACACAGGTCCATGGCAAGAGCAGTTATGTGCCCTTGGCCACTGAGCATTTCTTCATCCACCACCTCCTTTCTTAATAAAATACCTAAACTAAGCCGGGGGGGGGGGGTGGCGCACGCCTTTAATCCCAGCACTTGGGAGGCAGAGGCAGGAGGATTTCTGAGTTCAAGGCCAGCCTAGTCTACAAAGTGAGCTTCAGGACAGCCAGGGCTACACAGAGAAACCCTGTCTCGGAAAAAAAAAAATACCTAAACTAAGAGAAACCGTCTTTCCCTGAAGACCTAGCAACCCCAGATGACATTGGTACGCAGTAGGCTCTTGTTTCAGATTTCCCTCAGTGAGGAGCTACACTTCCTCCTTCCCACTCCCTCAGTTACTCTCAGTGCACCTGTCTTTAGTTTGTTTGTTTGTTTGTTTGTTTGTTTGTTTGTTTGCTTGTTTGTCTTTGCAGTGCTGGAATCAACCTCTGGTCCTTCCCATGTATTAACTAGGCAAGTGCACATCTTTGAGCCACACTCCTGGCCAGTGCACCTGTTTTTGTTCCCATTGAGATCCAAGGACAGTGCAGTCTCCCTTTCTTCCCCAGCAACTCTTTGACCTTCACACCTGCTCATCCTTACATCATCCGGCACCTCGGTTCTCTCCAGTACCCCAAACCCTCTGTCCACGATGCCCATGTAGGTAACCCCAGTATCTCTCCTGTCCAGCTGACTTCCTCCTCGCTGCTTGCATCAAGCTGCTAAGTCTATGGGAGCAAATTTCCACAACCACAAGGTCACTGAGAACTGCTGTGCTTAAGATATAAGACCTCAAAAAAAGTTAATCAAGTGATTCCTAGTGATATTCTGCTGTACTCATAGACCAGTGCCTAACCCAGTTGTCAGCAGAGAGGTGTCATCCAGCAACGGATGGGAGCAGATGCAGAGACCACAGCCAGATACTAGGCAGCTCCAGGGAACCCTGCAAAAGAAGGGGAGGAAGGATTGTAGGAGCCAGAGGGGTCAAGGACACCATGAGAACATGGCGCACAGAATCAACTAAGAAGGGCTCATGAGGGCTCACAGAGACTGAAACAGTAAACACAGTCCTTGAATGGGTCTGCACTAGGTCTTCTGCATACACCTTATGGTTGTACCACTTGGTGTTCTTGTGGGAGTAGAGGGTGTCTCTGACTCATTTGCCAGCACGTGGGACCCTTTTCCTCCTACTGGGTTGCCTCATTCAGCCTTGATATGAAGGTTTGTACCTAGTCTTATTGTAACTTGTTGAGCCATGTTTGACTGATATCCCCAGGAGGCCTGTTCTCTCTTTTTTTAAAAAAAAAAAAATAAAAGGTAATTGGAGAAGTGGATCTGGGAAAGAAAAGAGGTAGGAGGAGAGACTGAAAGAGGTGGAGGGAGGGGAAACTGTTGTCAGGATGTACTGTATAAGAGAATAATTTAAAAAAAAATAAATACACAGTCTCTGTTGAATACCCAGTTTATTGGGCTGTCCTTAAGTGTCTGCAGTCAACCAAGGGCCACGACTTCCTGGTACAAAATGAGACAACACCAGATGCTACACTTGAGTGAGTGCTTTCAGGGCTCTGTAAAATCTAATGCTTGGTGCACTCCTCCATGTTCATCCATCCTTCCGGTACTGTGAATGCTGGCTTCTAAGCCTCTGGGACTTATCCTGTACCCGTGGGAGCCACCTTGTGGAGGAGGGCTGCCATCTAGGCACTTCCCTGAGAGGACGATGTGGTTGATGGACAAAAGTGTGCAAAGGCTGGTCCTCTCACGCAGGCGAGACAGCTCTACTGTGGTGTAGACCCCATACCAGCTGCTGCTTTAGAAGATCCAGCCTAGGCGAGATCCTCCCCTGGATGACCACAGTAAGAATTAGCTGAGCAAAATATGGATCTCTCTCTCTCTCTCTCTCTCTCTCTCTCTCTCTCTCTCTCTCATCCCAAGAACAAATAAATTGAACACGTGCGCTTTTACTGCTTTAAAAAAAATCAAGATATCATTACATGTGAATATCGTGCACCTGCCAGTTATTGCCCCAGAGACAGCTCAGAAGATAAAGGTTCTTGCCACCAAGTCTGATGACCTAAATTCAATCCCTGGGATCCATGAGGTAGAAGAAGATAACAGACTTCCTCGGGTTATCCTCTGACCTCCACATAAGTACCTTGGCATGCACGTGACACTACATACAAACTTGAATAATAAATAAATAAATAAATAAATGTATAAATGTATAAAAATGATAAATGAGAGCTCTATATCAAATTAATCAGGAATTTGTTCAGAATGGAACATAAAACAACATCACCTCCTTTTTCTGTTTATTTTTGCAATGGTAATTTAATTACATTTCTCCCTTTCCTCACTCCAAACCCTCCCATGTGCTCTTCACACTCTCTTTCGAATTCATGACCTCTTCTTTCATTAACTATTATCACAAGCGTATGTGTATTTCGTATATTCATGTATTTAAATATAACCTTTTGAGTCCATATAATGTTACTGGTATGTATGTTCTTAGGAATGACCATTTGGCACTGGGCAACTTATGAGCGTGTTCTTCCCTAGGGAAAATCACCTCTCCTGCTCCTAGCTTGACTTAGTTGCCTGCAGTTCTTTGTGTAGAGGGGACTCGTAAGCAAAAACCCTTGACTAGGGTCTCTATCCACAGAGGAAATATGGAGGGCTGGGTGGTATTTGGTCTGAACTAACATGGTAACTCTTACCAATATCTATAGGTTGAGTTGTCCCTAAGACTGTGGTCTCAAAGGCTAGTGACAGAGTCATCTTTCCATTCCATAAGAAATTTTCATTATCAGAACTACCCCGCAAAGCAGGGACTTGTTGCTCCCTACTGTGAGCTTCCCTCCACAGAAGCAACGAAGCTGAGGCTAGAAACACAGCACACAACCAAACCATCCTAGCCTCAGGTACAGCTTAGTGCTGGAGCACTCACATAACACAAGCAAGGTTGGGGTTCAATCCTCAGCACCCCTAAAACATCTAGCCTGAGGAGTGCACCAAATGAAATGACTCCTTCAGGGGGAACTCAGGGTGATGGATATGACGTCAAAACTGTTAGACGTTAGACATTGGAAGTCCCTAAGACAGGAACTCCCTTCTACAGCTCCATTCACAAAGCACACCCTCTCTCCCTTCTCTCTCTTCCACAGAATGTGCTCGGGTGTTCCACACAGGTGGGGCGAGGTTGGTGCTCTGTGGAAAGAACTGGGAAGGGCTGGAGAGCCTCTACGCTGCCTTGACCAGTGTGGCTGACCCCAGCAAGGTAAGACTCTCTCCAGACAGCCTGAGGAACCTCTGGATACCCCAAGCCTCATCATTGTTAGGGGCAGTTCCAGGGAAATGTGACAGTGGCTTTGGAGAAATCAGAGGTGATGGCCCTGACCTTGATAGAGGCCTGTTTGCCCAACAAAAGGCTTGTTTTGATCACTTGTCAGGGTGAAACTTGGGCACTGATTCCCCCAAGTCTGTGTTAGTCAGACTCATAAATAACACAGATAGCGGTGTCCCAGCAGTGGGTTGTGACTATAAGCTGACGTGAAGACAAACAAACAACACAAGGCAGATTTGCGAGGGAGAAATCAAGGAAGCCCTCTCCTAAGCCATCCAGGTTAGAGGCCTTCAGCCTCTTCGAGATTTAAATAGGAAAAAAAATTCCTTACTCCTGAGATTGAAGTTGGTGTTTGAAAACAGCTCAAAGGAATTCAGAGCCAACCCTGGCATGTGAGGAAATGGATCAATTAGAACTACACAGAATACTACATCCTTTCTTGGGATGTTATTAGGTTTGAGGTAAAAACCAAGTTGTGTGGTGAATACTGGCTTCCAGTCCAGCTTGTCTCAGTTTCTTTACTGTAGGCCTTTTCAGAGCCTTTGACATGCTAGTGTGCATTTTCCCCAAAGAACCTGGAGATCAGTGAATATTTCCCAAACATACGTGACCCACAACGGGAACCTTCTCTTCAAGGGTGTGTATCAGAACTAACATTTGCCAAAAAGTTGCATTTACTCCAGGGTACTACCAAGCCCTGCCCCCTGCCCTTACTTCTAAACCAGTAACATCTTGAGGACAACAAGTGTCCAGAGCTGAGCACAGCTCCTAGCACAAAACAGATGCTTCAAAAGTGCTGTGTGTAATACACAATTTTGATCCAGGACAATGGGTGCCTGCCAATGGCCGTGCTGAATTTTCTTGTATCTTGTAAAACAAAATTGGGAAGCAATTTCCAAAAGAAACCAGTAGTACTCAAAGTACTGACGTCAGTACTGGAATCAGTTCATAGTCTCCAAAGAGTCACCTAATTGTCAAGAATAGTTTTATCAGCTGAGGAATCCTGGCTACAAGTTCAACCAACTGTATATTCACACTTAATTGCTGCCCTGGTCTCCAAAACAAGATTCTCCAGCAATCTCCTTCATTCCAGAGTTGTTTTAAATCTTCCCCTTTGTCTTGGTTTGTTTTTCTATGTATTCTACGACTTTGAATTCTCATCAGGGTAACTGTTTGACTGAGGTCCCCCAACATCTCCAAGGACATGATCCCAAACATGTCTTGACTCTCTCCTTGCTCCAGCAGACATTCACCCCCAAGCTGGTCCTCCTAGATCTCTCAGACATTAGCTGTGTTCAAGATGTGGCCAAAGAGGTCCTGGACTGCTATGGCTGTGTGGACATTCTCATCAACAACGCCAGCGTGAAAGTGAAGGGGCCTGCCCATAAGATTTCTCTGGAGCTTGACAAAAAGATCATGGACGCCAACTACTTTGGACCCATCACTTTCACCAAAGGTCCTGTGAGTCTCATTTTTCCTCTGGGTCTGTGGACCACCAGATTCTATGGGAAGACCTATGGTGCCAACAGGTGGCCACCTGGTTAGAGACAGACCTAAGAAAGCTCTTAATCTGAACACTGAAAGCTTCCAGGTTCCCACTATGAACGTTGGTCACAAAAGGGAAGTGTCTTACTGATATATTCTCACTTCACTATGAAGCTCTGCTCCTGGTCCACACTCTGCCCAATACCTCTCTCTTTGCATCCAGTCCACAGCTCCCCAGTGATTCTGTCTTCAGCTTTTGCCTGTGCTTTAATACATAAGCCTTAGAGCTGTTCTTCTGTCAGTATGATAATCAGTCAACGGATCTGTCTTCAGAAATGAGGAAGGTGGGGCGGGGAGATAGATAAAGTGCTGGTCCTCTGAAAGCATGGAGACCAGATTCCCAGCACCAAGTAAAGCCGGGTATGGTGGCACATGACTGTAAGCTCAGCGGGCAGGTCAGAGGATCCCAGGAGCTTACTGACTGGCCAATCTAGTGGAAACAGCAAGATTCAGGTTCAATGACAGATCAGATCCTGTCTCAAACAGTAAGAAGAGTCAGAGAAGATGCCTGAAGTCAACCTCTGGCCTCCATGTGTGCATACACAAGTGAGCACACACACATGTACAGAGAGAGAGAGAGAGAGAGAGAGAGAGAGAGAGAGAGAGAGAGAGAGAGAGAGAGAGAGAAATGAAGACTAGTGCCCAACTACAAAGACTCAGTATTTCTTTAACCCCTTCATCAAAAAAGGAGAACCGTGAATGTGAAGTTCAGTAGTAGCCTCCAAGAGAACCTAACTCAGCCCCACAGTCATGGTTAGGGTGAGAGATGGCCACCAAAGAGAATCCCAAGTTAAACTTTCCACTCTAAAACCTGGATTGTTTCACAGCAGACTTGGGGGGAGCAGGGACATGGAAAATGTACCTATGTGGGGACCAAGTGCCCTGGCTGAGGCTGGGAAGTTGTGTCCTCGGGTCACCTTGTACCTGGCTCCCTTGCTGAGGTCTCCATGACGCCACAGCAGAGGGAAAGAGGCCCCTTAGGTAGAAAGGTGACTTTGTGGTGTTTCTAGAATGGCACTCCCAGAAATAACACATTTCCAGCCAGGCATGGCGGCAAATGCCTGTATTCCCAGGACTCATGAGGCTGAGGCAGGAGGATTGCCAGTTTGAAGCCAGGCTGGACCATATGGTGAGATTCTGTCTTAACTAAAAGAGAAAGGGTAGTTTTTCCCCAGCCCCATCCTTGCTGCCATCCAAGCAGGCCCATCAAAGTACATCACTCCATCAACCTGGACAGGCCACTCAGTGACAATAAGCGAGGAAACCTGAGGAAGGCCACGACCAACATATCAGCCAAGTTCTCTAAGGAAGAGAACTTATGGAATGTGTGTGTGTGTGCGTGTGTGTGTGTGTGTGTGTGTGTGTGTGTATGTGTGTTTTATTAGAGTGACTTACAGGCTGGGATCCAACTAATCTATCAATGGCTGTTTACCAACAGAAAGTCCAAAAATTCAGTAGTTAGTCCACAGGTTGGATGTCTCAGCTGGTCATCAGTATACTCCGGAATTCTGAAGAAGTAGACTTGCTAGCCAGAGAAGAGAGAGAGAGAGAGAGAGAGAGATCAGTCATTTTAAACCACCCAGCAATGTGCCAGCCAACTGGTCTCTCTTGGAAACACTGGATCAACGACTTCCTAGGACCACTTCTATCTCTGTTCCTTGCAGTCTAATATAGGCAATGAGGTAGCGGAACCATGGATAACAATGCGGGGGGCAGAATCTGCCTCTGCAACCTGCCCGTCTCAGATTTCTAACTGGGATTCCTTGTATTTTCCAGTTCTGCTTCCCAACATGATCTCCAGGAGGACGGGCCAGATCGTGTTAGTGAACAACATCCAAGCAAAGTTTGGAATCCCATTTCGCACGGCTTGTAAGTCACGAAGACCAAAAAAAAAAGTCCTTGCTGTATGTTTTCTGTCGGGCAAGCACTGTTAAGTCTACACTAAGCTAGGGACCACATGAAGTAAAGGGTATCTCATCCAGATGGGTCTGGTGGGGGTTCTTTCATGTCTCAGTTCCCTGAGAGATTTGAGGATCTAATAGACAAAATTTCTGTCCTCCCAAAGTGCAATGGCACAGGTGGAAAGACATGTGCTGCTTCAATGTAATAGTGTAGGGGACATGATAGTCACACTCTTACATACATGTATAGCCCTAGCTCAAACAGTCTTCTTCTATGAAGTGGTTCCCAAAGAGCAGAACTTGGGACAAGAAGGACACACAATCCAAAACAGGAGGGTGAGGGACTTGCTCTGAGGAAAAGGGGAAAAGAAAGGGAACAGAACCCAGGGGTGGAGCTTTGTGCAGTAGCAATGTCATAGCCAAAGAGGTTTATCCACGGCATGCTTGTCGCCACGGAGAATCCCAAGACGCGGGAAGCCCCGAAAGGGAGATGTGTGTGGAGGAAACTCTAGGGGTGTATTTCCAGGATCTGTCGGGAGTCCATGTGGAAACAGTCCCACCTTTGTAATGTCCCTGTTGTGTTTGTTTTTCCCGGGAGATAGGAACAAATATCTACTCACCCCAATAAAGAGCCAACGGTAGACCCAAGAAATAGTTCTACCCAAGTCTAGTTTGATGAACCAAGAGTTTCATTAGTGCAGGAGACAGGAGATGGATGACGAGTTACCTTATAGGAACATGGATAACTCACAAGTGGTTATACCACTGAGGAAACTGTCTTCATCAGCCAGTTTCTATATCCTCAGACAGGGGCGGGCCTTTTGGACACTTCCCCATTGCAGACCATTACTGGCTCTTATAGATGTTTGTTATTAGTAGCACAGTGTTGTAGCATACATCCATATTTCTTTCAATTGATGGAAAATTCTGCATTGCTTGGATGTACCACGTTATTTATCTATCCATCTATTGATAGCTATTTAGTGATTCCACTTTGGAATTATAAATAATGCTTCTATGACCATGCATGAATCCTTTCTGTAAGAACATAGCTTCATTTCTTCCAGGTGCAAAACTAGAAGAAGAATTATACTTAAATGTTTAAGAAACTCCCAGCCTACTTCCAAAGCTGACATACCCTTGACATTCCCACCAGCAAGAGTTCTGATCTCTCCTCTACTCACCAACACTTATGATGGTCCATCTAGATTTCAGCCCTCTTAGTAGTGTGAAGATGTGCCTTGCTTTAAACTTCCCTATGTTCATGAAAGTAGAATTGGGTGTTCTGTGAGTCTGAGGGTGGTCCTACTGTGAGCTCTGAGGGTGGTCCTACTATGTGAGCTCGGAGGGTGTTCCTACTATGTGAGCTCTGAGGGTGGTCCTACTGTGTGAGCTCTGAGGGTGTTTCTACTGAGGCATAGGAGATAGAAGGTTAGGATCTTACTGAGGCAAAGAAGATAGGAGGCCAGGATCCTACAAAGGCATAGGAGACAGAAGGTCAGGATTCTAGTCAATGCTTTTCCACCTTTGGTTGTAGAACCTAGTGTCATCACATGACCTCTCAACGTCTCCTTTCCTCTTCATGGAGGGGACACTCTGTCTTTTCACTCAGTATACAATGGTCTCTCAGCATGCATGGCTCAGTGGTTCCAGCCCCCACCCATCCCCCTCAGCTGTGCTATTTGCTTAGTACACACCCTCCCACATGCTTCCCATCATCTCTGGATTGTGAGAACTCCCTAACACGGCTGTGGAGAAGTTGCTATAGTGTCTTGTCTAGGGAACGAGGATAAGAAGAAAGTCTGAGTGTGTTTAGGAGACATATAATTATTTTTCTGAGTATTTCAGTCCATGGTTGGGGAACCTATGGATCTTGAGGGATGGTTTAAATTGGGGAGACAGCAAGTCACGCAACAGGGACAGAGATCCAGTGAGATGGTGGATGAACTAATTGTGACAGTCTAACCCAGGGAGTTTGCAGGTCCCTTTCAGCTCTGAGCCAAGAAGATTTGTGTTGGTCCTCTTGTCTGCAGTGCAACCCCAGGGAAGCAGGATGGGATCCCTTCCTGTACACATCTCTGGCTGGTCTTTTTTTTTTCCAGATGCGGCCTCCAAGCATGCTGTCATGGGCTTTTTTGACTGCCTCAGAGCCGAGGTTGAGGAATACGACGTTGTGGTCAGCACCGTGAGCCCCACTTTCATCCGTTCTTACCATGCTTATCCCGACCAAAGAAACTGGGAGACATCCATTTGCAAATGTAAGAGTTCAGAGGAGACCCCTGAATCTGGGGGGTGAAGAAACTAAATCTTTAGGTCTGCAGTACTATGTAGACAGCACCTCAAAGCTGCAGCCAGAGGACCTCGGCAGGGTTGAGTTAGATCCTCACCCTCATCAACAGCTTTTCCTAGACTTAACAACCAGCACATGGTCTTTAAGAACCACCCTGCTCTCTTTCTGAAGAGGCAGCTCCAAATGGAGGCTAAGCTTCTCCAGCCAGGAGAGCCTGTACCTCAGCTCAGAGGCAAGCCCTTCATAGAGCTGGGCTTCTCCTTTAGAAAACCGGGAAGAAGGTTATAGCCCACCAAGAATGCTAATTATTCTAGAATACTCTAATGAAAAAGGTTACTCCTCACCCAAAGCTTGAGGTCTTCATTAAGACACCAATGTGAACGGGTGGAAGACAGAACAAGGACTTCCAGAGGTCCTGGGCAAGCACGGCTTCGCCCGCATGAAGGACAGGCCTTCCTTTGCTTTCTTATTGCCCTGTCTCGTCCCCATCCCCAGCACTGTGAAGGAACTGAGGAGTAAAGAAGGTAGCAGACCAAGCAGCAATGGTTGAAGGATGAAGTGTTGCCCCCAGGGTTGAGACCAGAGGCTGGCAGAGTGTTAGTACACCATGACGCTAAAGATGCATGCAAGTATCTTTATAGTCAGGACATTTGAATGCCGTGACCGGCCTGGCTTTGCTTCCAGTCTTTTGCAGGAAGCTGGCCTATGGCGTGCACCCGGTGGAGGTGGCTGAGGAAGTGATGCGCACAGTAAGGAGGAAGAAGCAAGAAGTGTTCATGGCCAACCCGATCCCCAAGGCTGCTGTGTTCATCCGCACCTTCTTCCCCGAGTTCTTCTTCGCTGTGGTGGCCTGTGGGGTGAAGGAGAAGCTCAATGTCCCAGAAGAGGGTTAACCTGTGGCCAAAGGGATCACTGAACGGGAATAAAGGCTTTCCTAGAGAGTGCTGGCTCATCTGTCCTCTCCCTCCAGTGAGGTCTGTTATAAGTCACAGGCCCTAACCTGCTAGATCCCCTGCTCAAGGCTCTTACCCTCCCACTGAGGGTGGAGGAGCCATCCCAGAGCTGAATTGAGGTGGGGCAGTGGGAGCCCCCTTCCAGAAGCTTCTCTGTGTTGTTGGATGACAACTGATCAAAAGTGCAGAAGCTGTAATATGTCAAGCCCTCACATTATCTAAGCATGCTATGGCCTCTGGCCTGCCCAGAAAACCAGCCCCATTGCTTACAGAGGGATATGTCAAGTCAACCTCCAACAGCCAGACAGGACTGGGCAAACTTTAGGGCCCCATTTCCCAGTCCAATTTCCTGTAGGATGGAAATAACCTCTGAACTGTACCAGCCAATATAGCAGGCACCAGTCATTTGTTAGAAATTGAATTTTAAATTTTATTTAATCAAGAGTAATTTAAACATTAATGTTATTAAAGCATGATTTTATAGAAACTGTCATATACTGATTATTATTGTCAATCATGTTAACACTTTAAATGTTATATAAATATATCACATAACACATAAATATATAAAGCTAAATTATGCTCATAATAATGACTAATGTCAATACAGTTAATGTTAATATTTAATATGGTCTGTTAAGTAATATATAAATTATATGAAATAATATACACACATTACATATATAAGCATAAGTATTGTGAACAAATATATGTAATAATATGTTTATATTACACATAATGCTAATCATAATATACTTCTTATTAAATTTAACTAACAACACCCTTCATAGGGAGCAGAGATCAGTCCTTCCCCAGTTGGGATGCAGGCACAAATGACAAGTTTCTTAGATCCTCTGTGGCTGCTAAGATCCTCCATCCTCAGGCATGTGTCATTCCAGACTTTTTCAAAACAATGCTCCTTCTAAAGGACCACCCTCACTTTGCTTACAGAGACTGCAAATGGTTCTTGGACTTTTGGGAAATGTGGGCACATGCTTTTGCACTAATACTGTAACCGCAGACTCAAGCTTTCTAATGTTTATAGATGAAAGACCACGATGCTACATTCCCGAACCTGTCACTTACAAAATTAGCATATAAACCTATACATACATGTATGTAAATTGTCACTTAAAAGTAAAATCAAGGGCTAAGGAGATGGCTCAGTGACTAAGAGCATAAGCTGTTCTTCCAGAGGACTGGAGTTCAATTCCCAACACTCACCATAACTCCATCCATAACTCCAGTTCCAGGGGACCCAATGAACTCTTCTGTCCTCTACAGGCATCAGAAAGTATACATACATATACACAGGCAAAACACTCATACATATAAAATAAAATAAATCTTTTAAAAAGTAAAAATAATGTGGGACAGAGAGTTCGTTCTGTGGCTAAGAGTGCTTACTGCTCTTGCAAAGGGTTTGTCTCCCAGGACCCGTGCTGGGCAGATCACAAGAGCCTGTAACTCCAGCTCCATAGACTCTCACTCCTCTGGCCTCTGCAGGCACCTGTCTCACATACACATACCAACATGCAGACGTGCATAGCCACGTAATAAAGAAAAATAAGTCTTTAAAAAACAAAGCTCAGGGCTGGAGAGATGGCTCAGCGGTGAAGAGGTTCCAGAGATCCTGAGTTCAATTCCCAGCAACCACACGGTGGCTCACAACCATCTGTAATGGGACTCAATGCCTCATCTGGTGTGTCTGAAGATGGCTACAGTATCCTCACATATATAAAATAAATAAATAAATATTTTTTTTAAAATAAAAAAAATTGTTTAAAAAAATGCCAATAACAACAAGCTGTCTAACCTTTCGTGATCACCCAGGAGCCCCAAATCTTGGATGGTGAAGCCCTCCAGCCACAGGAGGGAAAATGTGGGGTTCAAATTTAGGAGGGTATCAGCAAGTTAACTTTATTTTGGCGGGTTTGATTTTCAAAAGCACTGTGGGAGGGGGAGGGAGGTCACAGCAGTGACAGCCAGAATGTGAGTATGGCAGCTTGGGGACAGAAGGACCAGAGCCGGAGCCGGAGCCGGAGCCGGAGCCGGAGCCGGAGCCGGAGCCGGAGCCGGAGCCGGAGCCGGAGCCGGAGCCGGAGCCGGAGCCACAGGACCTATTCGGAGCTTGGCCAAAGTCCCTACCTGTTCCCTTACAGGCTTTGCTTTGTAAACTCCAGGCCAACGGTGTGTTATTATGGCAAGAGAGTCCCAACAGATGATGCTGTCACCTGATCAAGTCGAATCAAAGTGAGGAACAGTGAAGGACAGAAAAGGGAGGTCCTATAGGGTGGTTGTGCTGGGAAGAACAGAACAATGGCTGGTAACCCCTCGTCCATCTCTCTTTAGGATGTCGATGTGGGCTTTAGATTTAAACCGAGGGGGAGTGGGGCCAAAGGTTTGCATAACTGAACATTCCTGGCTAGGTGTGTCTGGTTGATCGTTGTATCTGTTCTGTTTCTGCAGTGGAGTTCAAAGAAGCCCTTCTCGTTTAAAGGGACAAGCCAGCTCCCATAAGGTTTGTGCTTGAGGGTCATCTCATGATAAGGTGACTTGCCTACAAGGCTCTGCTGTTCCTGGAATCCGAGGTGACTTGCAAGCTTGGCCAATGATGAGAGAGGCCAGTGAATGCCATCTGGGGTCTGGAATAGGACATTGTGAGAGCTGACTGCTGGGTAAACTCACATCTGTGCCTTCTGTCTTGAAGAGGGGTGAGATCAATTAGGTGTCACCAGTTTTTATATGGACATTCCTTGGGGGACTAACATGCCTGCACACTGAGTTAAGCAGAAGTCTGTCTGATCTGGAAGTTTCAAACAAGGGAGATGGATATGAAATGAAGGCATTGATGTCAGGTGTTCATTCTGCCCTTAGTTATCTTGCTGGCCCGAGTGAGGAGTCAATGGATTTAGTAAAAGCTGCCTCTAAGTACCTGCTGTAAGAGGGGACAAGGGCCCAGCCTTTGGGTGACTGGGGAAGGAAGGGACTGTCACTAGAAGCATGTATGCTGTCACTGAGGGTTGCATTCTGGCCAAGCAAGGACTCTGGGGTAGGGAAAGGCCACTACAGTAGAATTCCACTAAAACAAGCCAGGGAGAACAACTCTAAGGAAAAAAGGACACTTCTGTGTATGTGAGTCTACTCCAATATCCCCTGTTAGCTGGCCAAGGCTTCTCTTAAGTTGAGGGATCCCAGAGCCTTCGGGGGTGGACCTAATAGAATTGACGGATGGACACCCCAAGCAACCCATAGTCAAATTTCCTGTCCATCAACTGTGGGTCTCCCTCAGGGTACAACTTGTTGCTCTGGGATGGGACTCTGACACCCTGTCAGGGTGGGACATCTCACTAGCATAGTAAGTGAAAGTCTCCAACATTTATATTGATACGCAGAATGAAACAAATAAATGAAACGTTAACAAGGTAGAAACAAAGGGCGTGGTGGACATGGACATGTTAGGCAATGAGAGGAATGAGCACCAGATGGCAGTGTTGCTCCAAACACATTTTACAAACACCTTCCTAGAAATTCCACAGAGCAACAAGATTCCATGCATCACATTCACAATGTCTTGTACAATCTTAAGAAGAATCCTATAAAGTTCTCCTCTCTGCCGAGGTTCTCTGGAAAGACTTAAAATCTGTGTCACATATGGGAAAAGTAAGGGTATCTATGCTCTGCCTGTTGCTGCTGCTGCTGCTGCCGCCCAGGGGAGAACAAGGGTGGCCTGAGAGACCTTAGCCCCAAGGACACAGAATGACTGGATGGTATAAAGGAACTAGGTGGCAGTGACTGTCCCAGACCACAGACTGGTTATTCCAAGACATGGAAGAGATTGAAACAGCTCTCAACTCCATGCTGTGAAAGACAAAGGTGATTGGTTTCTTGTCTTTGCTTCCTGTCCCAAATCCACAAAAATCTTTTAAAGTAGATTAAAGTAGAAAAGCATAAAGAATCAAATAAATTGATCACAATTCCCAACCACTTTTAGCACCTTGTGCCCTTCACTGGGAAGAGTAGAACCCTCCCTGACAGCACTACTCAGACCCTCAGGTTCCTGCTCCAGGACATGACAGTGAGGGGACCACACAAATTCATGATGGTTGAGCTCAAACAGTTGCTATTCACCTTACCAGATCCTTTGTGGACTGCATCTCAGTGTCCCCAGGAGCATGGAGATGGCGGCGGTGACTCCTCTGGCTATCGACTATTGATGGGGCTCTGGAGATTGTCTAGCAGGAGAAAATGAGGCCAGAGCTCTTAACTTCCTAGGACTTCCATCAGGTTGCTGTGCTTACCTGGACAGGTGGGGAGTAGATGTACCCTTAGTCTATACTAGGGCTAGACAACTCCTTTCCTTATCCCTGGAGTTCAGGGAGGTTAATGTATCTTGCTGTTGTTAACCCCAGGGGTGTTTCATAACCCCTTGCTGGTTTCTGTTAACTCTAACCACACTGTTTAACTAGTTTCTGTGTTATAATTTCCTAGGTTCCCTCATCACCTCAGAAACAAACCTCTGCGAATATCTGTGAGGGTATTTCTAGAAACCCTAGGGAAGACCCACCCTGAATTTGAGTGGCTCTGTTCCACGGGCTGGGGTCCCAGATGGGGAGACTGGGCAGAGCACCAGCACTCTCCTCTCTGTCCTCACAGCATGGTGAGCCAGATCTGCATAGGAGGAGGGACTCCCAGGACCTCAGCACCAGCAGAGTGTACAATGCCCAGTCAAGGCTGCTACTGACAGCTCTGCCCTGGGCTACAGTCAGAATGGTCTTCTCTAACTCGGGATCTCTCACGGGAGTGAATCAACGGTTGTTGAAGATGTACCGTGAACCAGTCTGAGTGGACCTTGGGCCAGCCTGGTTGTCCTTGGCTTCTTACAGTCACTGTCATTTCACATGTTGGGGATGACTGTGTGAATGCTTAGGACGTCAGTTATGACTTGGGCAGAGGGAGGGGCAAGAACCCAACCTAGACATTTATTTCCCCCAAGTAAGTTGAAAGTTTTACTTTAAGCATTTAGATTCAGGGTACCAAATGTCCCTCTACCCTACTATCACCCAGGTGACATATTTCATTGTCACCCTCTTCCCATTGTTGGGATAAGAGGACAGCAGTGGTACCAGGGCTATGTCCTATCTGCTTAGAAGCCGGGTTTGTGAAATGGTCAGCCATCTTATGGCTAACGGCCTAAGCCTGGTCCACATGCCATCTGTAGGCCAGGAGTTATGGGACAGCACTGTCTGAACAGGAGCCGAGCAGTATAGCATCCTTTCCCGGAGCCAGCCATCTCCTACGCTAGCCACACTCTCAGCTTCAGCAATGGCAGATGGTTCGCATGCATGCCAAGAGCATTCAAACTCACTTCAGCAGCCTCTACCTTTGTTGTGTCTGGACTTCCTCTAAAGCCTGTGTCCCTTCAGCCTTTGCAGATGCAGCCAGAATTGTGGCAGGGCCCGTGTGCCTGGAGGAATCCCTCCACCAACAGGGAGGCAGATTGGTAGGCAGTGCCCCACCCTCTTAGGCTTTGAAGACACATGTCCCTCTGGTTTCTAATAGGGTCTGTAACTAAGATGCTTTCCTAATGAAATGGACAGCATTCACCTTCCAGACACAGCAACCCTTTTTTATACATATGTTGTTCCCTAGAGGAGCCAAGGAAACAGTACATAGGGGACATTTAAGACTCATCTCCTGCCTGACTTCAATCTTCATCATCTCATGCGATGCTCCCAGCAAGTCTCCAAAATACATATTAGTTCTATTGATACAAATAGCACACACACATACATATGTATGTGCATATACATGCACATATATGCATATACATGTATAGATCATCAAGGAGAGTAGGTAGCTAAGGCAAAGTTGTATAGCTGGTCAACTGAAAAGCCTGGAGAATGGAGATGGCCAAATGGATCATTCAAGGACCAAGAGCAATAACCTGTGTTAGAAGTGGATGAGACATCTAGTTGCAGTATCAGGTCCTTCACCTAGTGCGTCTACAATGGTGCTTGGGAAGCCATAGAGTGCAAAGGTAAGGAATGTCTTTTAGGAAGCTGTGGTCTGGACTAGCCAGTAATCTATAGACATAAAGGGGCACTTTCTAAAGTTATTTTTTACTTTTTAAAAATTATTTTATTCTATGTGTCTGGTGTTTCACCTGCACATATGTCTGTGCCCCACGAGTATGCTCAGTGTCCACAGAGACCAGAGAGAACACCGGAGCCCCTGGAACTGGAGTTATAGATAATTTTGAGCCACCATGTGGGTGCTAGTAATCATTACCAGGGACCTCCGTAAGAGCAGCCATCTCTCCAGAAAAAGAGAAACTCTCAGCACAGTCGAGGCTCTCGTGCTTGCTGACTGCATTTCTGTCTCACCAATCCAGGACCCACTTTTCTGTCTGGGACTCTTCTTCGTGTCCCTGGGAGAGAAGCCAGAAATCCGTGGGCAGGGCCCCAACCTTTTACACCTCAGGGGCATATTCTATAGTTTCTCACGGAGTCTGCGACAAGTTTGAACACGCTTTGGTCGCTCCTGACCAGCTTCTTTTGTTGCTCCTCTCCCACTCTTGGGCTCCTGTTTGCTTCAGGCCACCATCCCGAGAGCTACCACTCCTAGTCCTTGTCCCAAGCTCTGCCTTCAAGGAAACCCCA
Organism: Tokudaia tokunoshimensis; assembly: GCA_036184795.1. Classification (NCBI taxonomy): domain Eukaryota; kingdom Metazoa; phylum Chordata; class Mammalia; order Rodentia; family Muridae; genus Tokudaia; species Tokudaia tokunoshimensis. The sequence continues at coordinate 54,121,697 of BTHU01000010.1, read as the reverse complement.
ACTAAGACTAAAGATGTTTTGGAAGGCAGCACCATCAAAGGTGGGCCAATAAAGATATTGGGGACTAATAGCAGAAATTTGGCTCAAACTCACTCATGGGGAAAAAATGAAAATTTACCGAAAGAGAGAGAGAGAGAGAGAGAGAGAGAGAGAGAGAGAGAGAGAGAGAGAGAGAGAGACCTATTTAAAAAAAAATCACGAAGCACTGGAATTCTTGGACCAGAACATTTACAGGGTGCTTTCCTTTCTTTTTCTCTTTCACACTGTCCCTGTGGTCTCTTGGTCACTGCCTTCCTCTGTGTTTTAAGAGATATTTTGTCACGTGGTTTCAGAAAGTTCAGGACACTGGTGGCAGGACTGTGTGGTGGGGAAGGATTAAGTCATGTCATTTCAAATGAGAGTGGGTGGGATGGGGTGACAGTGACCATCCACTACTTTCAAATGGCCATCCCTAGTGGGGGCCTACTTCTTCCAGCTAGGCCCTGGCCTCTAAAGTTTTTATACTCTCTGAAATTAGTGCAACCAGCTGGGATCAAGCCTTCTAACACATGAGCGTGTGAGGGGCATTTTATACTCAAGTCATACCCCTGTTCCTCCACACGTGCTCTGGCTCGCACACAGCCTTGCCTGGCTGAGCTGAGTCTGGTACTAAACCACTGGAATCCACAGCTTGACTCCGCAGAGCAAGCCAGCTCAGTTCTCAGAGGTCCCCTTCTCACAGATGTGTGGGTCTATCCCTGATTCAGTCAACTCTGGCTTCTTCCAGTTGTGTATGAAATTACCAAGAGAGGGGTGTGGGTGAGAAGACAAAACAGGGAGGGGGCAGAGATGTGCTTTGGAAACATTCATGTCGATTATGTGTACGAACCAATCAGAATGGCAGCAGGAAAAATGAATCAGGAGATGAATCCAGGTGACTGGTAATGACAGTAGGGATCGGGAGGGGGGAAGTGTCATTCAGGGCAGACAGTTGATGTGGTGCAGGGTATCTGTAACTAGCAAGACTTGACAACTAGTTAGAAGTAACAGCAAGGGAGAGATGGAGGTTACAAATGGCAGTGAGGCATCACAAGGCTTGTGAGAGAGACGCTGAGGGGAACTGAACTAGAAGAGGGCTGGCAGTGTTCTCTGCTCCCCGAAGCATCCTCGGGCAACACTTTTGTTCTGCATAGTGAAGCATGGTTGTTTATGAATGATTAACTTCTGAAGCTGAGGTGATCTCAACCCAAATTTACATAATCACCTATGAAGCAAGGTGTTAACAATGATGAGAAAAGACAATTTAGTGAAAACAGAAGATGGTGGCTGGAGGTGGTGGCACACGCCCTTAATCCCAGCACTTGGTATATGTGCTGCCGAAGCGAGCACGATCCCAGCACTTGGAAGGCAGAGGTGAGCAGATCTCTGTGAGATCAGGGCCAGCCTGGTCTGCAGAGTGAGTTTCAGCACAGCCAGGGCTAAATAGTGAGACCCTGTCTCAAACAAACAAAAACAAATCAAAAAATAAAAACAAAAAGCAATAACAACAAAAGAAAACAGATGATCATGTCTAGTTTAGATATAGGACAAGTTAATGACCATAAACTCATATAAATGACCCTAAATTAAAATTTTCAAATTTAAATAGAACAAATTCAGAGTATTTAAAATTCAGAAGTACACCAGGCAGTGGTGGCACACACCTTTAATACCAGTACTCAGGAGGCAGAGGCAGATGGATCTCTGTGAGTTCGAGACCAGTCTAGTCTACAGAGTGAGTTCCAGGAGAGATGAGACTACACAAAGAAACCCTGTCTCAAAAAGAAAATGACAATAATAATAATATTCAGAAATAAGCAAATCGAATGAATGTACTATCTAAGCAGAACCATGTGTACGATGAAACCCTAAGGAAAGCAGGTCTGGGGTACACAGAAATCAGGATGAATCAGGGTGGAGATCTGACCTAGGAGAGATGTGCTGGCAAGGCTGGTATTTCCTAAGCTTAGCAATGGGTTCATGAGTGAAGTTTACTCATGCATTTGAATCATTCGTGTGTATGACTTACACTTTTATGCTTACCAAGTACACACAGCTCTCCTTATGACTTACAAATAAGCTTCTGGGCTCACATTCTCAGCCTGCAGTAGGTGCAACCTCCATAACCACTAAGGGAACAGACGGCCTGGGAGCCCTTTGATGGGCTGGAATCTAAGAGAAGTTAAGAGTCATCATGAGGGCAACTGCAATGAATTAGAAGCTAAGACCTGTTCTTCCAGAGGATCTAGGTTCAATTCCCAGCATCTACACAGAAGCTTCTAAGTCTATAACTCTACCCTTAAGGGATCCAACCCTCTCTCTGGCTTCTGTACATATATATATGTGTGTGTGTACATATATATATATATGCTGGGGAAACAATCATATGCATAAAATAAAATAAAAATAATTTTAAAAAATCACCTTGAGCCTGAAGCCTCTGGTCCTTGCCCTCGGTTTCTAAGGTCTATGTGGCAGTGGTCAGAACTGCAAAGAGCTGTGTCTCCACAAGGGAGGGAATGTTGGTAGGGATGGGGACAAAGCTAGCACTTATTTCTGGCATTGTTTGGAGGATAAATGGAATGCTTTGTGCAGATGATGATATGGGCTCTCAAATGGTAAGGGCTCCGCCTCCAGGCCTTCTTATCTGCCATTCCTTTACCATCCTGTAAGTGGGAAGCTGCTCCTGAATGCGCCTCACAGGAGCTCTGCAGATAAGGATGAGAAGGAAGTGCTCTAAGCAAATAGACCGGGGCTGGCCGCAGGTACCCTTCAATGTCCCACTGATTTCCACACCTGGCCCTGCTATCTTGTTAAGTCAGGTTCTGTGGGGAATGAATCCCAGTAGGTTATCAGAAAGGCCTAAAGGAAAAGAGAAAGAACTGAGCCAAAACTTGAAACTTCCCTAATTTTATTAATTACATAGCCATTTCATCTTAAATAGCACTGAGGGAGTGAGGGAGTACCAGTGATCTCAGAGGCATCCCAAAGAGCATGACTGTCTTCACGGCTTCACGAGACCACCTTAATTTTACTCTTACCTTATAATCAACATCCCTATGTACCCTTTGCTCCTTTTAATTATCAAAGTCGTGCATTTTGTTTTCGTCTTAGTCTCAGGAGTGTATTGTTTTGTTTGAAACTATCTCACTATGTAGCCCAGGCTGGCCTGGAACTCATGATCTTCTTGCCTTTGCCCCAGATGCTGGGATTATGGGAATGGATTACTCTGATCATTATTAAAGGTCCCATATTGCAAACACTATTAAAGAGGAAATCCTAGCAATCAGTAAGCTTTCCATTCTTTTTTCTAAGCTTCATACTACAGCTGACTTTCACAATGTCTTTGTCTTAAAAACACTTTTTATCATCATCTTCCCCATGCGCACACAAAGCCATCTACTTCTTCTGGAATAGTTGACATGTTAGAAAAATATTCCTTAAAATGTGTTTCAAGGTACGCTTCAAAACGAAGGGAAATAACAAAGTCCCAAGTTGAAAGGTGGTACGGGCTGTTCTTTATCTAATCTCGTGGCTCACAGTCCCAGCCCCTGAAGCTAACCACAGTTTTTAGTAAATGTTTTGATTCAAACACAGACACAAATGTGGAAAAGCATACAGATCTAAACAGAAGATGACTGGACTTTCACAAAGGGGAAAGAACTTGTAATCAGCACCCAGACCAACAGAATGGGCTTATATTTCACCAGTTTCCATTAATTACTTTTACAGAATGAAATTTGCTGTTACAAATTTGAAAGTAAAACAAAGTATAAAACGTCAAAGTGTCACTAACTCAAAGCATGAACAACATCCACCCCAGCTCTATCCCTGCCTGCTTCCCTGACTCTCAAGCCTCAGAGGTATTGGCTTTTGACTCTCGGAGGGTCCTTAAACCTTTGATTCTTAATTACTATGTAGACCCAGCCCATATCTGCATTTTGCATTGTGTGACTATGCTAGATGCCATTTCTAGGATAATATCTGTTTAAAAACCAAAGTGAACCACCTATTGTCACTAAGACAGTGCTACCTTAGTGAAAAGGAGACACGAGGATAAAACGGAAGACACAGTCTAAAAATGGACTCCATACAGTGGCTAATTCACTGTGAGAAAGAGGAAATGGAGAAAGGGTGGTCTCTATCAAAAACCTGCCAAAATATTTGAGCTCAATATTGGGAGTGGGGGAGCCAGGGCTGGGGAAGAATCTATCTAAAATGACATCATACAAAATTAGTTTAAGGGGATTTGTCTTAGTTAGCTTTGGGTTGTTGTAACAAGCACCATTACCAAAAGCAACTTGGGGGGAGGGGAACACATTCATTCCATGTTACAGCTAATGGTCCATCATCTAAGTAAGTCAGGGTAGGACCTGGAGGCAGGAGCTGCTGCAGAGGCCATGGAGGGATGCTGCTTACTGGCTTGTTCCTCCCGGCTTGCTCTAGTTCGGTTTCTTATACAATTCAGAACCACCCACTTAGGTCTGGTGGGAGAGCTGGGTCCTCCCGCATCAATTGCCAGTCAAGAGGATGCTCACAGGCTCATCCACAGCCCAATCTCGTTGGGTCATTTTCTCAACCCAGACTCCCTGTTCCCAAATGACTCAGTTTGCATCAAGTTGACAGAAAACCAGAAACCACGAAGATTATAGAATGTGTAAAAAAAAATCTATAAAATGTTGAGTTTGAAGGAAGCACAGAAAAAAAAATGGTGGGACCTCCTGGGATTAGATATGCGCAAAGAAAAGAGCTATATGTGTTTTTGTTGTTTTGTTTTCTTTATTTTTTAGGATAAATCAGAGTTTATCAAAATTCAACACATTTGCTCTATGAATGACCTTTCAAGGAAATAAAATGATAATAAATTAGGCTGAGGAGAAGTATTTCTAAATCACACATCCCACAAAGTAGCAGAACATAGAAAGAGCCCTCAAAGCTCAATGATGGGCTGGAGATATGGATAAGAGGTTAAGAGCACATACTACTCTTCTGCAGGACCTTAGTTCAATTCCTGGAGCTGGAGTTACATTCAGGTTGCTATAAGCTACCTAATGTGGATTCTCTGGCCTCCAGCGGCAACAGCACTCCCATGCACATACACACACACACACACAGAGAGAGAGAGAGAGAGAGAGAGAGAATATTAAAAATACAAATACATCTTTTAAAAGTTTTGACAACTCAATGGTAAGTCAAATTAAGCCGATTTAACAGGACCCAACAACTATTTTGTCAGAAAACAAACAGAAGCAAATGACAGAGAAACTTGTTCGTAGTCATTGGTTACTAAAGAAATGAAAATGGAAGTTATAAGTGTGTCACACATCTACAAGAATGTCTAGAGTAAACAATGCTGTGAAAACCAAGTGCTGGCCGGAACTTAAGCAACTGTAACTCTCAGATGTTGCGGCAGGAAATAAACTGATCATTGTTCTGAAAAACGGTTCACCAGCTTCAGGAAAGGGAAAACCATGCCTATATCGTGTGGTCTGACAAGCTCTCACACGGGACACTTACTCTAAAGAATAAATCTCAGGCTTCTAAAGTCCATACACAAGCGTTTAATGGCAGTGTGAATTAGAATTACCAGTCCAAACTTCCTTGAGAGGTAAATGATTGAACTGTGGTTTATTGGCACAATGGTGTGCTGCCCAGCAACGAAAAGGAACTAGCTACTGGCACATGGCAGAAGCCTGAATGATTCCCAAAGGCGTCACACTGAGTGAAAAAAGTCAGACTTCAAAAGTCACAGTCTGTACGATCCCACTTATGTGATGACGTCACCCAAAACAGGGGAGAAGACTTCGTGAATGCCAGAGACTGGGGGCATGGAGAAGAGAGGGAGACTATGCTGGAGGAGCACAAGAAAGATTTAGGGCAGTGGGAGACTTTGCACTCACCTTTAGAGTTGATTATGCAAATCCATTCACTCCATTGAAATTCACACACACACACATGCACATACAAACACACACACATACAAACACACACAAAATTTGCTACACAGTTTTTTTTTTTTGAAACAGAGTTTCTTATATATAGCCCTGGCTGTTCAGGAACTATCTCCGTAGACCAGGCTGGTGTCTAACTCACAGAGATGCTCTGTCTCTGCCTCCCTATTGCTGATAGTAAAGGTGTGTGCTATCACCTCCCTGGCAATAATTCTTAAATGTAAAAAATGAATCCAAAGTCTTGGGGTGCAGCTCAGATGTACTTGCCTATCATGTGCAAGATCTGGTTTAATCACCACCGCCACTAGAAAAAAATGTGAGCCTAGGCTTGCTTTACTAATGAATGGTTATCCTAAGTAACACCACGGTGATCCAGATTTTTACATTACTCAAATAGTACATCAAATCTGAGACTTTAAAAATGTCTTGGGAGGAAAATACCTAGTTTGCTAGAATACCGTGTTAGGATGCTATAGTAGCTACTTTTCCGTTGCTGTGATAAAACACCATGACCAAGACAACTTATAAAAAGAATACTGTTTCAGCTTAAGGTTCCAGAGGGTGGGAGTTCATCATTGTCATGGCAGGAAGCACCGCAGCAAGCAGGCCTGGAACCAGGAATGCACATAATGTACACACATGTGTGCAGGGAAAACACTCTTATACATAGCATACAATAAAACATAAAAAAGCAAACTATGCCCCCATCAGCCAGCCCCTCCTTCTCTCAAGCCCTACAAAAGGAAACACAAACAATAATGGCAGTCCTTGAGGATCCTCGCTCCTGTGTCCAACTGTCAATCAAGACTGACAACGGTATATCCTTCTTTAATGTATACTGTCTCTTTGCTCCAAATAAACTTACCTTGCTTCCTTTGTGAAAATGTGTGAGCCTCTGCTTTCAATTCTGGATCATTCTTACCTGGAAACACTAGATCGAGGCTCCTACTACTGGTAATAAAGGGGCTCCGGTCTGTCTTGTCGCCCATGTACCCATGAGGACATGGCCATTTTAGATGATGACTAACTACTTCAGTGCTTTACAAAATGAAGAATTCAGAGTGTGCATAAACGCCCTTCATCTTCATGTGTACAGTGTAAATCTCTTGAAAGTGCCAGGTTCATTAAATGTCCCTGTTTAACTGAGAATGCTTTAAATAGAGCTATACTTTTAGGCTGGTTTCTAACAACTGAAAGGGCCAGGATATGTACACACACACACACACACACACACACACACACACACACACACACACACATTTTCTTAGAAGATCCTTGTTACTGAGAAATTATCTGCTCCAGATGTCATCCTCTATCGAGGCAAAGGCTGGTGGCCTGTGCTTCCCATCCTAAGTGTGTGTGTATGATGTCAGTGGGTTAATCTGTACTTGGAGGAAAGGCTGAGAGGACAGCCAGGGGCCTGGAGGAGTGGTCAGTGAAGGTAGACCATGGAATGTGGAGTGGCCCCTGCTGACTTCCTCCACACTTGGGGTAAGGGCTCTTCAAAGGAGACTTGAGTTTCCTCGCCTCTAAGGACAACAGCAGCTTATGGTATACTCTCCACAGAACTTCCTGAACACCTTCAGTCCAGGCTCCTCCCTCCTTGACAGACTTATCCAACATCTTAGAAGTCACTGACAACCCTAGAGGCCCTCCTTCCAACACAAGAAAGATGACTCAGGAATCGAATGGTCAGGGAGTCCTCGTTGATATAATTTTAAGTGATTTATTATTTCTAGCAGAACAAGCAGACTAAGTGTGCACTCCATGAAACTGTATGTACATATACGATGTTGAGTGTTTTATGAATGTATGTATGTATGTGCCTGTGTGTGTGCATGTATGTTCACACCTGCTCCTCAGAACTCACTGTCATTTGAGGTTCTTCACGCAAATCTATATTTATTCTTGAGTTTCCTATAAGTAGATGAGCAGATCATGTCTGTCTTACGTTTCCCTCTCTCTCTCAGGTGATTTCTTTGCCAGTCATTTTGGCTGTACAGATCAGTAACTGTATTTTTGTTCATTTCTCTTTTACTGTGTGGTATTCTGTGTCAGAAATATTCTAAAGTGTTTGGGCTATGGGCAGTGTCACTGAATTATTGCTATTGTTTGAATCTGAATGTACCACCAAAGACCCATGTGTGAAAATCATGATCACCAGGGTGATGCTGTCAGGACATGTTAGAGCCTCTGGGAGTCAGGATCTACAGGGAAGGCCCTTAAGGTTTGGGGAGTATGTCCTCATAGGGCAGCCCCATTCTCTCTCTTTTTGTTTCTTGTCCTATGAAGAGGTGTTGAGCAACACGGCCGATCAGCCATGAGCTAGAACCTCTGAAATAAATAACCTTTCCCTTTACTTGTTGATTGTCTCGGGTAGTTTGTTACAGTGATGGAAAGCTGAGCAGCACAGCAGTGGCTGCTCTGTTTACATTATCTTCCACTGGTTAGCCTGTCTACTAAGGTCTTAATTGGGGATACCATGTTTTTTGCTTCATTTTTAAAATTCTTATATGATCAGTTTTTAAAGGATTGCCAGTTCTCTGGTAAATTTTTCTACTCTTCTATTAAAAAAAAATACTTATTTTTGTGTATGTATATGGCACCTATGTCTGGGTACCCCAGGAAGCCAGAAGAGGATGTCAGAGACACCAGAACTAGAGTTACAGGCAGCTATGAGCCTGATGTGGGTGAAGACCTTCTGTGCAAGAGGAAATATGTAGTGGTAAAGCAGATGTGCTCGTGAGTATCTAAGAGGCATACAGACTCTCAGAAATGTTGGAAAGACACATTGTAGAAATTTGTAATATTATGAGAGCCATATGGGAGTTTAGGTCATTTTCAATGATACAGTACTTGTACCCCAGGTCAATAAAACCTTAGGAAACTGAAGTTATTCTATGTCTTAGTTACTATTCTATTGCTGTGAGGAGATATCACAATCAAGGCAATGTATAAAAATAAATGTTTAATTAGGAGTCTTGCTTACAATTTTGGGGGGCTAGTTCAAGATCAACATGGTAGAAAACAGACAGGCACGGCACTGGAACAATGATTTAGAGCTTTATATCCTGGTATGCAGGCAGCAGGGAGAGAGAGAGAGAGAAAAAGACTGAGAGAGACAGAGAGACAGAGACAGAGAGACAGAGACAGAGAGGCAGAGAGACAGAGACAGAGACACAGAGACAGAGACACAGAGTTAGAGACAGAGAGATTGGCATGGGTTTGACACGCTTCCTCTAACAAGGCCACATTTCCTAATCTCCCCAAAACAATTTCACTCCCTGGTGACTAAGCATTGAAATATATGAGTTTATAGGGGCCATTCTCCTCCAAGCCACCAAATCCTAGCAATTCATTTTTACTTCTACTGCAGTGGAGTCATGTTGCCCATGCATTTAATTTATATGCATACAATTTTGATAAACCAATTACTAGAGATTAGCAAATAAATATGCTAAAAGAGTTGATGAGTGCAAATAAACTCTGTAAAAATATCTTGTGCCTCATTTGTGCTGGTTGCTTTTGTAAACTTGACACAAGTCTAGACAGATCTAGGAAGAGGACATTGACTGAGAACATGCTGGCATCAGTGTATCCTGTAAGCAAATCTTTGGAGTATTGCCTTGATTAATGATTGATGTGGGAGGGCCCAGCCCATTGTAGGTGGTGTTTCCCTTGGGCTGGTGGACCCAAATAATATAAAAAAGCAAAGTAGGCAAGGGAGGGAGAGCAAGACAACAAGAAGCACTCCTCCATGGCCTCTGCTTTAGTTCCTGCCTCCTGACTTTCTTTGGTGATGATCTGTGACAAGGAAGCTTGTGCAAGCAAAATCAACCATTCCCTGGCCAAAGCTTTTAGTCATGCTGTCCATCACAGTAATGAAAACCCTGACTAAGACAGTTCTGATCATTGTTTTTGCAACATTAAGAACTTAAGGAGGTCATCTCAGAAAGCCAAGTTAGTAACAGCAACTACAAAGACATCGTTAAAGGAAAAGATACTAAACTTGGCTAAGAAGTCTTGATTGAAAGAGGGCTAGAAGAACCAATAGGACACTGTCTTCAGGATTCTGTAGTTACATAAAAGTAGGTACTCTGACGTGTGTAACATAGCTGTCATCAAGGCCAGTTTTGACTGTCTTCCCAACATATTCCCCACATAAGATGCAACACCACTATACAAACGCTAAAGAAACAAAAAAATCTTCCCAGGGTGCTATGTTTATTTTCAAGGCAGACTATTTCATTGTGAACAATTACTACATGAGATATAGCACAATTTCCTGATGGAGTGGGGAGACTTATTGGAAATCTTTTTGAACCAGGATTCCTGATGTCCCTTGCCCTGACTCAGCAGCTTTCTAGAGAAAATGAGCACTAAGTCTGCCCGCTACTCAAATCCTTCATTTTAATGGTATCTTTATGATTGGGCCATCTGACCATAAATACTGAAGATGATCTGGAGCCTCGCACTTCTCCCAGGAGTTGCAAGCTAAGTCCTTGCTGTATGCTCATTTCCACGCACTGCTACTCCAAGATTGGACCAAAATGAGAAATTTGACCTTTAAGGATCAGCATTGTTGTTTTAATGTATGCCAAATCTGAAAATTTAAGGCCCATCTGGTTCTCTGTTAATGAGTTTGAGACTGCGATACTGTTGAGATTAGGTCTGTTGTAGCCCAAAGCTGCAGATGCTATGACAACCTACTCGTTCAGCCAACAGAGGCTTTCTAAGCACCTGTTCCACTTAGACACTTGGAGACCTCTTGATCACAGATCACACTTACAAGGAGATAAGCAGTGAAGAGTGGAGTCATGAACTCTACATCTGCAGATGCAACCAGCCATAGATGGAAAACATTTTAAAAATAAAAACTCTTGCCGTCATTCCCTAAGCAATAGAGTATAACAAGTACATTTTTAAAAGATGTGTTTACTTTTGCCTGCATGTCTGGATGCGTACTATGTGCATGCCTGGTGCTCAAGGAAGCCAGAGGAAGGTGTCAGATCTCCAGGAGTTGTGGACAGTGGTGAACCATCCTGTGGGTGCTGGGAACTGTGCCTGGATCCTCGGCAAGTGCTGATAACCACTCAGCAATCTCTCCTGCCCCTATTAGAAGTATTCGCATTTAAGATGGAACTTGGGTTACTTGCCAGTAATTAGACACTCTTTATGAGGAATATGAGCATCCTGGAACTTCGGTACCTGATGGGGTTCATAGAGCTGGTCTCTGATGGGTTCTTAGGGACAACTGAGCTCTGGGGAAATTGAAAGAGATTCAGCCCGGGTACTCAGGAAGCACTTTTATAAGTAGTGATGTGAGATTTTTCCCAGATGGTATAGAAAAGCCAATGCCATGAAGGAAAGGGGACCCAGGCACAAGAACAAAAGCCAGCATGGCAGAACCCCAAAGAAGGAGATATGCTTTAGCATATGGGACTGTCCACCAGTCTTCATAGGCTATGAGAGGACGGGAATATAGAACAGAAGACGTGAGATCTGTCCTGGATAGACTTAATTCGTGTAGACCAGAGCAACACCCACATCCATGGAGAATGCGGTTGACTTGTAGATATCCATATCTGAGCTAGAATGCATTTTACTCCCTCTTGCCCTTGGCTGTGAACACAGTGCTCACTGTGAATCTGTTTAGCTAACTGCAATTCCTCACATTTTTTTGAGGACTTCCCATTTGAAAAAGTACATGGGTCGTTTTGCTCAGGGGATGAGCTTATGTTTCTTGTCTGGGTACTCCTCACCCCTAATTAACACATTGCCTGTTCGCAAAAATCAAAGACCTTTCGAAAATCAAAGGCTTTTAGAAATACCAACAGTGGCCAGGCTTGGTGGCACATATCATATATAACCCTTGCACTCTGGAGACAGAGGTGGTAGGATCATGAATTGGAGGACAGCCCAGGTTACATAGAAAGACAGACAGACAGTCAGTCAGTCAGACAGACAGACAGACACACACACACACACACACACACACACACACACACAAATGCACACAGAGATATCTCTAGCCTCACCCACAGGTCACAACTGCACACTGGGGACACGGTTCCCATGCTATTCAAGTAGTCCAGCTGTGCTGACATGTGCATGAGGGCTATGACCTGTGTGGCTCAGAGACCCCCCACCTTCCCTCCAAAGCCCCCACACACTGGGAAGAACATACCCAAAAGAAAGTAGGATGTAGGCCAACATCAAAATGCTTTTGTGAGCGCTGCCTTTCAGGTTTTTACAGAATTGCTAGTTAACTTGTCAAAGTTAACTAAAAAGTGCAAGGTAGGAAACACCTGGGTTCTCTGTGGACAAAAATAAATATAGCCATTAAATGAGCCGAAAAGCTGGCAGATGGAGTGACAGGGCCTCTAAAATTGGATCCTTGGCCCATGGCTCCTAAGTAGAAGAAGAGAAGTTTTTTTTACATCTCCAGAATCAATCCTTTCTCCTCCAGCTCCCTGTGAGCACATCTTATTAACTCTTTCTCTCTACCATTTGGATTGCATTCTCAAGGCCAAAACCAAGTCATTCCAAAGTTTGATTTTTTTTTTTCAGTTCTCAGATTATTACTGACTTGAATCCTTTGTGACCAGTGTGTCCCAGAGTCTTGCAACAGTGATAACTGATGTTTTTCGGTTAACTCATTGAATACACTTACCATGTGAGGGGGTTCTCCCATTAGCTCCACAGATGACAGAAAGAGGCACAGAGAACTCAAACAACTTGCCCAGAGACAGACAGCGAGGCGATGTGGAAGAATAGGTCTATCTGGCTCCTGAGTGTGATCTCTTAACTGATATGCCACCCCCGGTTTAAAAGCTCCTAAGAGAGGACTTGGTCCAGCGTCAGCCATGGAATAGGAATACAGAGACCAGAGATACAAGAAGATTTCACTGAAGCCATGCATCTACTCCGACACGGCTCTGCCTGTTCTCGTCCCCACTTCAGGATGCTTCCCTGAGGGCAAGAGAATGAGGGATGCCATCAGGTCAGGTGGGAAAGGCCCCAAAGGGGCTAGAGAGATGGACCATAGGTTAAGGGCACCAGCTGCTCTCCCACAGGTCCTGAGTTCAATTCTCAGCAACTACATGGTGACTCATAACCATATGGTGACTTATAACCATCTATAGTGAGATCCGGTGCCCTCTTCTGGTGTGGAGGCATGAATGCAGGCATAAGTTGTCAATAAATAAATAAATAAATAAATAAATAAATAAATAAGTGGAAGGGAGGCAGGAACAAAGGAAAGACCACAAAAGCCAAGCCAGCTGGAGCTTTAGAAATTCTTCTCTCAAAGCTTAAGCAAAAGTTTCTAGTGGACCATATCATATATAACTTCAATTTGGGCCCAAAATTAAAAAGCAGCTTCATGAGCAACCACCTGATCTTTCTGAGTGTGGCTGCTAAGGGCCTGTCCACCACATACACAAGTTTATTTCTCCTTTGAGCCTCCTAGATTCTTAAGCTTTTCAACCAAGAATTTTTACACTACAGAATGTAGTTCCCCCTGGTTTCCATTTTTCCATCTTGTGAAGTCACAGAGTCTCTGTCTTTGTCCTTGACTGTGCCATCTACATTGGTTCTGGTCCCAATGCCGTCCTTACTGAGAGATGTAAGGGTGTGGAAATGTTCTGAACAACAACAACTCATTGTGGGTCATCGTGCCATGCCTTTGAAGTCATCCAGCAAAGGTCATGTAGATGAAAATGTAACCCATATCTGGAAAGGACATTGCAAAATTCAGATAGAGAGAGACACAAATGCCTAACTCACATGGAGATCTTTAATTCTCTCCTGCCTGAGTTTAAACTGGCAGCTTATGATCGATGCTGACCACTCTTAGTGTCCCTTGGGCCATTTTCGGCACGCTTCACCTAGGGTAACTTAAAGGGACCCTTTCTGCACAACTCAGAGACCAGACTTGGTGGCATGCTCAACTTACCTGTTTTAACCACTAATGCAGGATTGCACTTGCTTCTCAATTAGTTCAGGGTAAGATTCTAGAGACACTCTCCTCTCATGGTACATTTAGCCAGATATTCTGGGGATGGGAGTTGAAGAATTGACATAGCTTGCAGAAACCTACCAGGAAATATGTCAAGCCTTCAGAGTTTGTCCAATTTACACCCATGACAGCTGCTAAAGTTACTCTTTCTTGTTGAAAGTTTGCGAACTGCCAGAAAGAAAAAAAAAGAAGAAGAAGGAAAAGAAAAGAAAGCTTGTGGCACAGAATGCCATATTCTTAAGAAACATTTTAAGATTCACCCCGAATGTGAGGAACGGGAGGTCATTATATGGAGTATAATGGAGTATGGCGGGCTCCCAAAGGCAAGCATCACATGTGGAATCCAGAGATGGGAGGTAACATGAAAGTACCAGGGACAAGCTTTAGGGACGGGAAAGTGAGGGATCGGATAAGAAGGGCAGAGGGATTAATATGATCAAAGTCCATCGTATGCACACATGGAATGCCAAACGAATCCCGAGACTCTGTACGATTAATATGTGAACATTTTAACAAGAAGATTCAAGTTCAAATTTACCTGCTTGCCTGCCCTACAGCAGCTCAGAGGGATGGATGTGCAGTTGCTGGAGATGCTCGCACACCAGTTGGGTAAAGCACCCAGGACCTCAGGGAACATGGGAACCAGGGGCTCTCTGGTACCCCTCCCTCTTTCACACCCTTTCTCCCTTCTTATCTACCTCTTGTCTGCCAGTACAGAAAGCCTGTTTACAGCCACATGGTTTCCCATCTCATGTTCCCACTACCACAGATGAACTTGGAGTCGCTATTTTTTTCCTTGAAGACTAAAAATATACTTCTGAATAATGCATGGATGAAAAAGGAAATTAAAGGGGAGTCAGATGGTATTTTATGTGACTAAAACACAGCATAGTAGAATCTGTCAGATGCGCCGGGCAGCTCTTCAGAGACATTCGTAACAGTAAATGTCTACAACAGAGGAGCAAAGGGATTTCTGATCCTTTAGTGGCTACAGTATCCACCTTAAGAAATGAAAAGAGGCTAGAGAGATAGCTCAATGGTTAATAGCACTTGCTGCTCTTCCAGAAACCCAAGGTTGGGTTCCCAGAATCCACAGGGTGGCTGAAAAGCAGCTGTAACTCTGGTTTCAGAGGATCCAACACACTCTTCTGTCTTCCACGGGCATTGTACCTATCAGTGTGCGTATACACATACAGGCAAACGCACATATGAAAGTAAGAGTAGATAAATCTTTAAATTAAAAAACAAAAACCCAGAATGGGACACCTTAAATCCCAGCACTCATGAGGTAAGTGGATCTCTGTGAGTTACAATGTAGCCAGAATTACACAGTACCCCACCCCGACAAAAGGGCGGGTGCACTAATTAGTGCTAAGATAAGAAGAAGGATGGATATCATGAAGATAAGAATACAGAGTAATGAGATACAATCGGAAAAAAAAATACTAAGGAAAGTCAAGGAAACCAAAAACTGGTTTTGAAAAGATCTATAAAATTTAGCTTTCCTTGCCCAAAAGAGACGACACAAATTCTCGACACCAGGAATGAGAGGTAATGTCACTATAGGGTAAAAAGATTTCAAAGAATAACATTGGGACATTATCCCAGTGAGTTGAGCAATTCAGACGGATCCTGTAAATCTAGATAAACACTGCCAAAACTCATGGAAGATGCTAGGTGACCTCAACGGATGAATGAATGATACAATCAGTTCCTCAGGAGATGAACTGTAAATGACCAATAAAGAAGAAAGAATGTTCAACCTCACTAGCTGTCAAATGAAAATTGCATGATTTTCCTCTTACCCCAGACAGCATGAAAGCCTCCAACAAACGCTGCTGAGGATGTGGACAGAAGGAAACCCCTATCTACTAGCAATGAAGACAGGAAGTAGTATAACCACTCAAAAGACTAATAACATCATCAATTGTTGCAGGAAATATTTAAAATGCACTATCCTGCACTATTGCTGGTTACTCTCTGGCCCCAATCGATGATGATGATGATGATGAGCTATACCAATCCTGGTTATTTATCTGAAGAACTCCAAATCAACACATCACAGGTACATGTGTACATCAGTGTTTACTGAAGCTCTATTCACAACTATTTCTCCCACTCTCTGCCTCCCCTAGTTGCCTCTAGGTCTTTGTCAGGTGTGTGGGGGGGGTGGACCCTGTGAGATCTGCCCCTTCTGTTAACATGTTTATTGCTGCTGTCCTTGTTCAGGTTTATTGTTTAGGAAGCTGTGTTGGTGAGATTTCATGACTGGGTAGCTTCCCTGACATTTCTAGGAGAGGCAACCTCACAGCAGGCTTTCTGTTCCCTTGGCTTTTAAAAAACTTTCCATGCCAGGGCATTAATGGTGCATGCCTTTAATCCCAGCACTCAGGAGACAGAGGCAAGCTTCTCTCTGAGTTTGAGGCCAGCCTGGTCTACAGAGTGAGTTCCAGGACAGCCAAGGCTACACAGAGAAATCCTGTCTTGAAAAACAAAACCAAATACAAACAGAAGACTTCCCATGCCTTCTGTGGTGATCCCTGAGCCTTGGATGCAGGAATTGAGCTGTAGATTCATCAGTTGGAACTGGGTTCCACAGCTCGACATTTTGATGAGTTGTGGTTTCTTATAATGGTCTCTGTGGAAAAAATAAGTTTCTTTGATGAAGGATGAGAACTGCACTTATCTGTGGAATATATATATATATATATATATATATATATATATATATATGTGTCTCACAGGAATTATGCTAGTTTATTAAAGTGATGGTTGTGAGTTCTCCAAGATCCAGTAGGCACTTATATGTGTGTATACATATATATGTATATAACTGTTGATATAAAGAAAACTGTTGATTAAAGAAAAAGAGGCAATGAATGTGGAGAAGATCAGGGGAGAGATATATGGGAGAGGTTAAAGAGAGGGTCAAATGACATAATTATATTTTAATTTAAAATTGTTAATAAAATAATTTTAATAAAACTATTAATAAAATTATTAATAAAGTAGAATGTTTAATATCAATAATATGTCATTTTTGGGAAATGGATACAACTGGAAATAATCATATTAAGCAAATCAAGCCAGCCTCAGACAAATATTGTGTGTTTTCTCTCATTTATTCTTCCTATATTTTTTCTTTTTTTTTTAAGTTGTGTTGGTGCTATTTACCTTTTTAAAAAATATCTATTTATTTATTTATTTATTTTATGTATATGAGTACACTGTAGTTGTCTTCAGACACACCTGAAGAGGGCATCAGATCCCATTACAGATGGTTGTGAGCCACCATGTTGTTGCTGGGAATTGAACTCAGGACTGTTGGAAGAGCAGTCAGTGCTCTAAACCACTGAGCCATCTCTCAAGCCCTGCTTCCTATATTTCGTGTAATATAAAAAATCACATAAGTGGACATAAAAGTAGGAGTGAAACAGTCTAGAGGAACACAGAGGACTAAGAAGGATGAAAGAAAAACAGTAGAGGGTACAGGGAAATCATATACTTGAATGAAAATGTTAAGGTAAAAATAAATTAGGTAAAATAAGTCTTCCTTTGCCTTCTTAAAAATCAGATTGACTTTGTAGCTAAAAACCTTAACAAAAAGAAAATTCTCAGTCTTGATGACATCACTGACAAATTCAACCAAACATTTATGGTATAAATAACAACAATTCTACACTACTCTTCTGGAAAACTGAAGAGAATAAAATATTTCCGAACTCATTCCATGAAGGTTCATCACCCTAATAACAAAACCAGATGCTGGAAACAGAAATGGGCCAGTAGTTTTTATGAGCTTCAATGCAAAAGGAATATCTAAATAAAAATTTAGAAATTCAAACCCAGCAATATAAAAAGAGAAAGTATATGATGGCCAAGTGGAATTTATTCCAGGAATGTGAGGCTGGCTCAAAATTCAAAAATAAATCCTTAGAACTGATAGTTATGATCATTTCAAAAGATATAGGAAAAGTTTCTACTCAAATCTAAATCCATTTCAATAAAAAAAAATAGCTCCCAGCAAAATAAAGCACATAAAGAAACTTCTCAACCTGATTCAGAATATCTACCAATAGTATGACTAACATTGTGTAGTTAATGGGGGGTCTTTGGGAAAGAAGTCGGAGAGAGCTATTTGCCTTTCCAGGTACACAACGCCACACTCAAGTGTCTGATGAAGCATGGCCAGTGCTTAAAATCAACACAACATGACCAGGAAAGAAAAACAGGCCTAGATCAGAAGGAGAAAGGGAAACCATCTTTAGTCTCATGTGATAATTATCTACAAGGAAAGTACCTGAGAACGCATAGCATACAAAAGTTACTAAATGTCAGCAAGGGTGTAGGATACAAGGTGATAGACAAAAATCAATTATTTCTACATAGAATTAAGTTCCAGAAATTAAAGAAGTTTAAAGTATCCCTTTACAGTACTATCAAACACATAAACTTTTAAGGATGTTTGACACAAAATGTGTAAGGTATTCATACAAAAGAATTAAAATGCCGGGCGGTGGTGGCGCACGCCTTTAATCCCAGCACTTGGGAAGCAGAGGCAGGAGGATTTCTGAGTTCGAGGCCAGTCTGGTCTACAAAGTGAGTTCCAGGACAGCCAGGGCTACACAGAGAAACCTTGTCTCAGAAAAAAAAAAAAAAAAAGAATTAAAACAAGACCAAACCCCCCGGTACTTGGATACCTAGCTAAAAAGACCTAACTATTGGAAGAGATATACCATGTCAATGGATTGGAAATCCACAGGTTATAAAAAATGTTTTAATAAAAGAACTATTTGTCTAGTTTGACCATTGCCCTAATCATCTAACAGAGTCTCAAGTAAATTCTTGGGAAGTTTTTATTGATGGTGTTGTAGAAATCAGAAGTAGAGTTTTCTATTTTACCTGAAAATGCAAAGAACCTAAAATGACCA
This sequence comes from Tokudaia tokunoshimensis, assembly GCA_036184795.1. Classification (NCBI taxonomy): domain Eukaryota; kingdom Metazoa; phylum Chordata; class Mammalia; order Rodentia; family Muridae; genus Tokudaia; species Tokudaia tokunoshimensis. Next base: position 54,102,777 of record BTHU01000010.1, on the reverse strand, counting down.
AAATACCTTTTGAAAGACTAAAACTGAGAAACTCACAATACCTGACCTCAAGATTTTTGTAAAGTGAGAAGATCAAGGACTGACATTGATTTAAAGGCTGGCAACTAGATCAGGGAGCAAGCATGATTTCTTATCACTACATATAAGAAAACTAACTCAAATCATAGATCTAAAATGTCTAGGAGAAAACATAGTAGAGTTGGGCATAACAGCACACACCTTTAATTCCAGCACTGAGGAGGCAGAGGTAGGAGGATCTCTGTGAGTCTAAAGCCAACCTAGTCTACTGAGTGAATTCCAGGACAGCCAGGGTTACACAGAGAAAAAAAAGAAGAAGAAGATAAAAAGATTTTAAACTCAGACTCCCTGGGCTCTTCTCAGTTCTCCCCATGTGCTTTCTTGTCTGGTTTTGCCCTAGAGGATGGGCTAATCATTTCCTTCATGCCTCATTTTACATTGCTTCCTTAGCAGTTGAGGTCAGAACTCCATGCAGCCTTCAGGGAAAACGGCTGTGTGACAGGAGGCAAGTCGTGTTGAGAAGTATCTAGAAAATTCCTTAAACATGAGCAATTTTTAATCAGCTCATGGTTTAATTTTAGTCAGCCAAGAGGGATAAAATGTTACTTGAGATAGGACTGAACACACAATGTAGAGATGCATTTACTAGTAAAACTAATTCATAGACCAGTCTGCTGTGGGTCTATCACAACCCACACCTAGCTGTAGTCAAAAAGAAATGGAACCAGCCCTAGGCAGCCAATCAATGCTGAGAGACAGAGAATCAGTTTTCTTCCAGGGATGAGCTCCCTACTAGATTATCTAATCCCAAGTGATCATCCCTAAACATATGTGCATATAGGCAACACTAAATGAACTTAGTATGTTTTCTATGTTGTAACTTTAAGCTTTTCTATCCACACACCAGTTCCCAAGTAAAAACTCAGAAGCTTGTTTATTTACAAATAAATGCCTAGGTCATACATTTGGGCTTGTGTCCCTGACTAGCTCATAACTTATAGAACCCGTTTAAACTATTCCATGTCTGCCACAAGGCGAGTTACCTCTCCTCAGTTTCAAGCATATGACTTACTCAGAGTCTGGGTGGTGGTTCTCCATGTGTCTGGGAGTTCCCAGAGTTCCAATTTCTCTACCAGAGCTCCCAAATTCTATTTCCTGCCGTTTGCTAATAGGCCATTAGGTATTTATTGATAGGTGATGCTTTCAAACAGTACACAAGAGATTCTCTCTACACTGTGTGTGTGTGTGTGTGTGTGTGTGTGACAATAACAAATTTGTCATGACTTTAAGAGGAAGTAGAGGGGAAACATAGGGAAGGGAAAAAGGTAGAAATGGTGCTAATATAATACTCATGTTTGAAATTCTTAAAAAATATATATATAATTTTAAATTTAAAAAAAAGAAAAAGAAATGGAACTTAAAGATACAAAGGAAAAAGATAGCACTGGGAAAGGAAGGCGTGGCTCTCACGTCGCTTCGCACACTCCCATTCTTCCAGCTTTGCCATTATTGACAGATGCACGGGGTCAGCCACCAGCAGTTAAAAGCATTAAAAGTGGTTTGTCTACACTCACTCAGGAACACTGCCATACAGGGCTGCTATTCACATGAGGACCTGGTCCTGGTGGCTACAGAAGTACCAAAGTGACCAAGCATTTGACCATCATAGACCAGATTACAGACACATAGCCCTCCCCCATGGCAGCCACATACAATGTGCATCAGGCTGGCACTCCAGCAATGAAGTCAGCAGGCAGCTTCTCTCCAGGGAACAACTTCAAATTCCCAAGTATTTCCAGAGCTGGAAAAATAGAGACCTACTTGGCATTAAGGAGTGGTAACTTTTTCTTCTGAATCCTTTATAGGCTAGGATGATGCTGGGTGTGGTAGCCTGTAATTCTAGCACCTGGGAGACGGAGGCCAAAGGATCGGGAGTTCTAAGTCATCTCCAATCACATGGTGGAATCTTGGCCAACCCTTTTAAAGCTGGGCATGGTGGCACTGACCTTTTGTCCATTCATCTCAGCACTTGGCAGGGCAGAGACAGGTGGATCCCCTTGAGTTCAGACCAGTCTAGTCTTCAGAGCAAGTTCCAAAAGCAATTAGCTAACAATAAATAAAGAAGTAAACAACAAGCCAGCAGAAGCTATTGTATTCATCCATTTGGTCTCAGCAAGTGGCAGAATACCACACTGGCTTCACTTGGCCCAATGTCAAGTGACACACATATTTATACCATTAATACTTGAAGTTTAAAATTACCTCGGTTACATCCACTACATTGTCTTTTCCAACTACTACAGGTTGCTTAAAGGCAGTAACTCTCGTACTTCATGTCCTATTACACCGACAGAGCCTGAAGCAGTATTTACCATCCATTGAGACCTGGGGATGTTTATAGTCGATTATGATAAGTTCAGGGGATGTCACTCAAGCAATCCTGCCAAGGATCTAAAGTGAATCAGAGCAAAATTGCATCTTTGGAAGAACAGAGTCGAGGTCACGGCCACAGAAAACAACCTGCCACATACCCTCAGTCCTATCACGTCTGCACTCAGTTCCCAATTTGGTACAAAAATGGGATTTAGAGAATTTATCAAAACTTAATCAAGTAGCAAGCCCAGTGACAAGGAGTTTTTCAGAAGCCGACTTCTCGCTGGAATGAACACACAGAGACCCAGGTCCCTGGGGTAAGCTTTTGATCTTACCCCAGTGGAGAACAATTCACCATTCTGATGAACAGGAAAGGCCAGAAGCAATTATGTTCGAGGTTTGGTTAGTGGCTTCTTATTCAAAGGACTGAAATAAGGGCTGACACTTATTTGTGAAAGCAAGCAACTTAATTCAACGTGAATCTCAGATTAGGCAGAGGTACACTATCAAGATTGACAGGAGAATACTTATGGGTCCTGTTTATTGCTTGAGACTTCTTTTTATGGGGCTCAAAAGGAGTTTGGTTGCTAAAAAGCCCAATAAGGGTGGTTCTCTTTTTTGATTGGTAGATTATGTCATGATATCATTTTCCTACTGGTGCATGTCTCTTCCCATAATGGACCTGATTTTAATCATATGCATTCCCAAGTATGCACAGGTTAAGATGGTAGGAATTCTAACTGTACTTGAGGACAGTTTTGCCTTGGTGCATATGTTCTCAAGACCAGTTCAAACTGGATCAGCCTTTCTCATTCTTTCCTGATAAGTTGGGGATATATCTGAACAGAAACTGTGTGAGTTCTTTTGCTGTTAAGAGTAGGAGAAACTTGTCTCATTATGCAGAGATGGGTGTATGTGTAGCTCAGTTAGGTTGGGGTCTGAGGCTGTCAGGTGCACTGCTCCAAGAGGGGTCTATGTATTTGGAAAGGAACTAAGCTACCAATCAAATTGGTGAGTGCCGACACCTCGGCGGCGGCTGCTGCTACTACTACTACTGGTGCATGTGTGTGTAATCCAAACCAAGTAGAGTCTCAGGTTACTAAACCATCCCCTATGCTTGCGTACCCTAATTTGGTTTGAACTGAATATTTCAGAGTGGGCAGTGAGCGGAAATCCTGGCTCTAGTAACTTTGTAGCTGTGTGACCTTAGGTGAATTAAACTCTCTGTGCCTCAGTTCCCTCTTCTTTAAAGCAAAGGAAATAGTACCTGCGTCAAAGAATTATAATGAGAGCCAGCAGGATGTGCTGTGGGTGAAGGTACTTACCACCAAGGCCTGAAGAGAGTCTGGTCCCTGGGACACACATGGTGAAAGAAATGACTCCCATAAATTACCTCTGATTTCTTCATGAGTTCTGTGGCACAACGGTGCCATTGTTTACACACACACACACACACACACACAGTGTAACTGATTTTTTTTCTTAAAACAACTGGGAGGTTCTCATAATCCCAGAGTCTAGATCATCACAAAGAGAGAGGCCTGGGTGCAAACCTGAGTTACAACCCAATTATAGAGAGTAAAGTGAGACTGAGCTTGGTGTCAACCAGGAGCAAATGATCAGCCACATCTCCCACACTGCCCACACACGACAATTGAAGACTTGAAGAAACATGGGTTGCTATTAGAATGGAAACACTTGGGCCTGCTAGGGAACTTGTAGCCCTCAGGGGATCAGGTAGCTGGGTCTTCCAGCCTCTTGATTATGTTAGTTCCATCTTGCAACTGTTGCTTAGACGAAAAGCAAATGGTCTTTCTCACTAGGGAAAAGAAGGAATTCCATTCTTTCTGTTAAAAAAAAAAAAAGCTTCGGAGACCTGCAACAACCCACACTGTGGTCTGGGGGAAGACTGCATTCCTGTGGCCAGGAGTCTTGAAGAAATATCCCATGAGAAAGAAAGCACCCTCCACACAATGTTTACCTGTGGGGCTGCCAGTGAGCCTCCGTTGGCCCCGGTCCTGATTGTAGACTTTGCAATGTCTTTGTAGGAAACTGTAAGGTATTCCTAGACCAGATGCTGACAGGCAGGCAAACCACACAGAAGCAGGCGGGAGCACATGGCCAGCCAGGCTGCCTCAGCCTCACTGGGGCTGGCTCCCTCCAGAGAGAGAAAGAAGCCTTAGTCAGAAACAGCAAGTGAAAAGAGAAAGAAGCCTTAGTCAGAAACAGCAAGTGAAAAGCTAGGCACAGTGGCTCATGCCTATAATCCTTCAGAAGGCTGAGGCAGAAGGATTGCCAAGAGTACAAGACCTGAACGGGCTACAGAGTGAGACTCTGACTCAAACGTATATATAAATTTAAAACATTTTTAAATGAAAGGAAGAAAAGGATGGACAGAGGCACAAATAATTTTAACTAAGAGCTTCCCCCCCCCCAAGTGTCAGAAACAACACAGGCAACTGCTTTCTGACAGCAACAAGCTGTGACTGACTGTGCAACACAACAGGAATGAAGTGAGTCCAAACCTCAGTAATTCAGTCCGCCATTTGCAAGTTTCACAGACACAATTTTTATTAAAATTGTGCATAGATCTCATATATTTAAAAAACACATTTTTATTCTGGTATCAAAATAGTTATCTTTTTAAAATACCTTGAAAAGCTGTAATACAATTTTCTTGCTATATATTAAATACTCTCCTGAAGCATTAATCACTTAATTCTCTCCCATCTCTCGTCACCACTGTCATTTGGCATCTTTGACACTTATCCAAGACAATCACAGAAAGGAAAAGATCTTCCTTACAAGCCTCTTATTTTAAAAAAAAAAAAAAGAAAAGAAAAGAAAAGAAGGGGAAAAGGAGGGGAGGATGGAGAGGAGGCAAAAGAGGAGGAGGGAGAGGAGGAGGAGGAGGAAGAAGGGGAGGAGGGAAGGAATGAAGGAGAGGAGGAGGAAGAGGAGGAAAGAAGAAAAGAAGTAGGGCATGTAAGTTAGGAGCACGCAGGCTCGTGAGAGTGAGTATCTGACGTGACACCAGAGTCTTTTTAGTAAATTATGGCAGGCCCTGGACGTACATACACCAAATACTAATTTTAGCCTTGTAGTGATAATTTGGGCTCAGCAGCACCGTCTAGTGGCCAGACTGTATCAAAACCCAGCAATGGGACCCCAACCACTTTGACACTGGGTTACTGGAATATGACAGAGTTACAGAGACCAAACTTTCTTTTTCTTTTTGGAGGTCACAAGTCAACTGGATTCTCGAAAATCCACTCTGGACACAAGCAGCCTACAGATTCTCAGTGCACAGCCTCAGGAATGCCAGCTTCACACAACACTGAAATTTCCATCAGAAGCTGGACTCGGGTAAGGATTTCTTTCGACCTAAGGAAAGGGTGTGGTACTTCACTCTCTGCAGGGTGCCATAAGAAGTCTGTTCCCCAGGAATGGTCCTTTGCGAGGTGCCAGCTGTACTGGCCCGAGGGGGCCTGCTGGCTTTTCGGGGGAGGTGGAGGGAGCTGGGTGCAGATCGGGTGTCCCTCTCCACGTGGTTGCCCAGGCCCCTGGCTGGACTCTCTCGAATCCTGAGGGCAGGGGACGAACCTCGGGCCCGCTCATTCATGGCAGGGCTCAGCCGGTCACTCGCCAGGGAGATTGGGGGTGCTGGTGGTGAGCTCTCAGTCCTGAGAGTCCTCTTGTGCTCTTTCTTCCAAAACATAGACTTCAAAAGAGTGAATGTCCCCTGTCCCCTGTCTTTGTCAGGGGCCCTTTCCTCCACAGTAGCCTTAGCCTTCATCTTGGGTAAGGTACCTGGGCCACTGTCCTTAAAGTTTCTGAGCAACCCGGTGGAGGGGGAGGGCGGGCTACTCTGGCTTCCCACCTGGCTACTTCCCTTCCAGGTTGCCATCTTCTGGCCCTCAGGACGTGCTGGCTTTTCATCCCCCACTGAGGGCATCACAGTGAGGGGCAGGTCAAACTTTTTTGGGAGCCTGATGTCCTGACTTGTATTCCCCGTTCGTGTCCTGGCAGTGTGCAGACCGTCATCTAAGGACCCTAGGGCTGGATGGTGGTTGAGGTGGCATGAGGAAAGGGGCATCCCAGTTGGTCCTTGCCCAAGGACTCGACCGCTGTCTTCACTTTTAGCAGGAAGGGTGACATCTGACCTCGGTGAAGCTGACGTCTCATCCCCACCAGCAGCACGTGTCAAGAGTGGCACAATGGACTGGCTGGTGGAGCGGGGTCTTCTTCTGGACTCTAGGTATTCCACCAGTTCAACGGATGCCCCAGGACGTTTCTCCCTGTGCCCAAAGGACCACCTTAGGGGCATGGTCTTGAAGGGCCCATGCCTGGATCTGGAAGCAGGAGGTGCCTTCATGCTGATACTTCGGCCACCAACACCCTGAACCAAAGGCCTGGCCTCAACTCCTCCTGAAAAACCACAAAGACCATGAGTACCTGTTAAGGGATACATGTGGTGCCAGCCTTAAAGCAATCATGTGTCAGGTCTAAGTCTGGGCACAGTGACCATAGCACAAGCCAGATACACAGGGGTCCTGCCCTCAAGGCCACCAATGGTTTCATCCACTATCCCACAGAATTCATGTACACATTTAAAACCTACAGGGGAAGCCACAGCCTTCCTTGGTACCCATAGAGGATTGCTCCTAGGATCCCAGCGGATAGCAAACCTGTGGGCGTACAAACCCCTTCTATACAATAGTACGCACAGCCTTCCACAGACTGTAAGTCATTTCGAGATTATTTATGATACAGACACAAAGCAAATTCTATGTAAACAATTGTCATGCTATGTCACTTAGGAAGTAATCATAAGGAAAAATATCTGCATTTTTGGTAGATAGTCTTCACCCTCCCCAGACACTGTCCACACCACCTCCCGAGCCTGCCTGTGGTTAACTGAATCAGCAGATAAGAAAACGATGCTGAGAGCTAACTAGATCCACGTGCCCGGCAGTCAGACCACTGCGGGGTTCACTGAGTCAGCTGCCCTGAGACCTAACATCATTATCATCGATCTTTAACTATGTCTAAGGACAAAATGCTTACCAAATATCTCTCAAATTGGATCATAATTGGGTACTTGTACTTTAAAATGAAAGAATGTCACATATCCCACACTGAGCCCAAAGGAAAACAAAGTAACTGTAGGCTTCGTTGTATCCAATTTACCAGTGTTGCCTTTTGTGTCTTATTGTATATTGCAATTGTCTGTAAATAGCTGGGAAAGTGGTTTTGGTATATAGTCTTAAGTGAGAAGTTTAGAATCCTACAAGACATTGCAATCCAACTTGCAGACACACACACACACACACACACCATGTACAATTCATGCATGTAAAGACAGACATACAAAGCAGGCTAGAGAAATGGATACCCAAAATGATGAAATGTAGAGGGGGTAAGGACTGTTGCTATTTTATTACTTATTTTCCTAATTTTTTTCTACAGCTCAGTCCTTCTAAAAAGAGCATACAATGATCAGCATGGAGTGCCTTTCCAGAGCAGTGTCACCATCACCACGCTGCCAAAACTGTGTGACGCCTGACATGTCCTGCCCCTACTCCGTGTGAGTTGTGTGCTAGTCGGTCACGTACATAAGCATGGTGCTGGCAACCACAGCTGGTTGCTGACGATGCTACTCATGGAGTTTGAGTGTTAGGGGCTGAAGGCTTACATTCCTCCCAGTTCCTAAGTTGAAACTCTAAGCCCCAAGGTCATAGCTTTAAAACAGTGCCCTTATCAGAAGAGGTAAGAACAACCAGAGAACTTTCTGACTCTGCATCAAAGAAGAATCCTCACTACAACCCAACCTAACTGGCCCCGGATTCCATCCTGCAGAGCCACGAGGAATAAATTTCTGTTACAACAGTCCCAAAGGTCTTTGACAGAGACCAACTTTAAAGATAATCAAGGACTTTTGCCACAAAACACCCATATGGGGATGTCCTGAGATTCTCAGGCACACAGGTGTGAGGTCAAGGAGAGCAAAAGTCACAGAGAATGCTGGGATAAGACTAAGTGCACAAGGACAAATCTGCCCAGCAGCTGAGAAAGCAGGCCCCCAGGGGGAAGGGAAAAAGTGCTGGACCAGCCTCAGGCAGATAGCAGAGGATTCGTGGGGCTCTCGCCTGTCAGGGGGTTTCACATGCCATTTTTGATATCTTTTTCTTTAGAGCTTTTCTTTAGATTGGCCAGGAATAGACCTAATTCCACCCAAAATACTTTGTCATTTCAGTTTGCATTGACCTTGTGGCTCTACCATTCAATCCCCACACCTGGGGAAAGATAAAACACAACTCTGGAAGCTGAGGTGCGTGTGAAGTTTCCTTGTTCCTCGTCCACAGCCCTGAGAAGGGCAGAGAGGGAGTCTTTGCATCAGGAGGACAGAGCTGTGGCTTTTCGCCCTTTGCCAGGTGGAGTGGCCTGGAGCCTGGCAGTAGCAAGAGGACCTGGCAGCCGCTGTAAATAACCACTTCTTCCTGGTGTGAAAGGGCCCTGGGCCAGGGCTGACAGCAACCCACACTATAGACACCCAAAGGACCCCCTCAGCTTGCCTCTTTTTGGAGAAAAAGCACCCTTTATTTCTTTTCATCTATTTATTGCCCCATAACTGGATCTGAGGGGGTGGGGACGGAGAACCTCAGATAAACTGAGAAGTAAATGGATTAAGCAGAGAGGAAAAGCAGCAGGTACCCATTCGGGCGCTTGCTCACCAACCAAGCAGCCAGCCTCTTATCCAGTCCTGAAGCCTTTCCTCTCAGAGATGGGTCATCTGGGAGGCTGGAAGCTAAGAAGGAGGATGGGATCCAGGGAGCCTGAGGACCACAGAGGCCCTACAGTCTTTTTCTTTTTTAACATTTATTTATTTTTATGCTATGTGTGATTGTCTCCACATATATGTGTACCATGTGTGAGCTTGGTCCCTGCAGAGGTCAGAAAAAAGGATGTCAGTCCCCTGGAACTGGAGTTATAGATAGACGTGAGTGCCCAAGTCATTGCTGGGAACTGAACTCAGGTCCTCAGCAAGAACATTCTTCACCTCAGAGCCACCTCTTTCTTCAGCCCAAGGCCTACAGCCTTAAGCTGCATCTTCCTGGAGGTTGTAGTCAACCTGTCCTAGACACAATGATGTTCTCAGGCCCTACAGGACTCCTCTGTGGTGGGCACCTGGTCTGCTGATGCGAACAGCCTCCAAATACAGGGCAGCTGCTGAAAAGATGCCTCCTCTGTTCCTGTCTGCGTACAGACAGCTTGATTCTCAAGTCACTTCCATTCCCAGGCTAGTGATGTGATCTCCAAATTGAGGTCACACTATGCTGCGGGCAGGAGCCTTAGGGCCTCTTCTCCCCCATCCTTAGTTCATCTTCAGTGGGTCAAGTACTTTCAATATCCCTTAGGGTTTCCATAATATCTTAACATCCAACTGTTAATTCATCCCAAAAATATTTAAGAAAAGCCTACTGTGTGCTAAAGATTATTTTTTTAGTGCTTTGGAAAAAAACACAAATAAGAACAAGCTAAGGTTGTACATGCCTTTAATCCCAGCACTCAGGTGGCAGAGGCAAGCTAATCCCTGTAATTTGAGGCTAGCCTGGTCTACATAGCGAGTTTCAGCCCAGCCAGGGCCACATAGGGAGACCCTGTATCACAAGGACAACAAAAATGCAAGTAGAAAGTGGCTGTGCTGGTGGGGTTTGACAAAAACCAAAACATAAGATACTGTGTAACACAGTGGTAAAGGCTACAAAGAATAAGGCAGGGTCAGGAAGAAAAGGAGGGTGGGAAGTGAGGAATAATTGATATCTGAGAGAACTAAGTAAAAGAGGGAGGAAGAGGAGGAGGGAGAGAGTATGGAGGGGAGGGAGGGAGGGAGGGAAGGGAAGGGGGAGGGAGGGAAGAGAACTGAGGAAGACAAACTCTAGACTTCCTATGCAGCAGGTGCAAAGACCCTGGGGCAGAAGTGAACTTGCTATGTCAGGCAAGCATCAGAGACAACCAGAGCTGGAACACTGAAGAAAAGGGCCTGTGCTATGTGCACCCAAGACAGCTTCTGAGCCCCAATCCATATTTGAAGATCTCTGCCACTGACTTTCAATGTCAAAAAATTTTCAGCACCCCTCTGCTCCCAATTTAATTGTTCTTTTTGCTCTCATGTCTCTTGATGACCTGGCAACCATTTCTGCATGGAGGGTGGAGGCGACCTAGAACAAACTTGACCCCAAATTTCCCTGTGGTGCCCTAGAAGCTCAAGCAATGTCTATAGATAGGCCAGAGAAGGGCCCGATGTCAACTACCATCCCTTGGGAGTCAGTCACCGTCCCTTCTCTCACCCCAAGCATCCCTCGCTCTAGAGACAGAAGAGCAGAGCCTTATGGGCAGAGAGAGCAGCAACAGGGTCCGGCATGGGTGTGGTGACTCACGCCTAGAATCCCATCACTCAGGAAGCTGAGAGACTGAGTTCCTGGCCAACCAGGGCTCCACAGTGAGGGCCTGCCCCAAAGTAGAAATGACAACAGAGAGGACACAGCAACAGAGTGTAACAAAACACAAAACAAACAGCAGCAGCAGTAACACAGGAGAGCAGCTCCTAAAGACACAGAGCGGAGCAACCAGTGACCCTGAAGGGGAGTGACAGCATCAGGGCCAAGAAGAGTGACCTGTAGGAACGAAGTCCAATGGCTGACCAAAGCTTGTAAGTAGGGTCCCTGCTGAGACTCCCTTGAGTCAGTAAAAAGGTAAGAATTATCTCTCACATCCTAGCAGGTGTGTAACCTGGAGCCTGCCCCTGTCCCAGGATAGCTATGAATATAACCCAGCACACTTGTAGGTGAAAATGTCACAATGTTAAAAGATTGGACACCTCTGCACATAGAGCAAAAAGGCAGTCACAAAAGCACAAGGGAAAATGGAGGCAAGCAAAGAGGCAGAGCCAGGAGCCACAAAAAACCAACCAGAGGAATCTGAAGGCAAGAGACAATAAATCAAGGCATATACAAGACAAAGACCCAAAGAAAGGCTGGAGTGTGCAGAAGGAAGGCTTTTGGGGGCTGGGTGGGGCTGAACACCCAGGCATGAGCTAGAATTTCTGAACTCTGAGGTCAGAGAGAATCTTAAAAACTTCCAGCCAGGGAGAGTAAGAGATACTCAGGTGAAAAAGAACAGTCTGGGTTTCTCACCTGCAGCCCTGGGGCCAGGAGAACGTGGGAAACCAGCTATGGATGCAGAAAGCGAAGAACTGCAAGCACAGAGCCCCAGGGCGGCCAGGCTGGCACCCACTGGGGCGAAGGAAATACTTCTGGCTGCGCAAGGACTTAGAGCTCACGTGCCTGAAGGGCTCTGACAAACACTGGCAGAGGGCAGAGAAGACAAACACAAAACCACAATGCACCTCGGTCCAGGCATTCCATAGGGAAGGCCAGGCAGCCTCGGAAAGTCATCTCAAGTCAAGTCGGGTGCACAGGACAGAATAACAGCAGTGGGGGAGACTCTTACTACTGCAGCACAATCAGAAGTCACTTCCCAAGGCGCAGAAGGAGCTGGAGAAAGGGTTTCAAACCTCTCATTGTGGGAGGGATGCCAGGGGGCAGCGGGGAGCAGAGCTACAGCTCCAGGGTTACTGGAGTAGAGAGAGAGGGCAATGAGGAAACAGAATGCCTGGCAGGAAACGGCTGGTTTCTTACCGCCTTATAATGGCAGGAAAATGTGATTGATCACAAACACTGAGAAAGTACTCAGGAACAAGGTAGGAAGAAAAGCAGAACTTGCAAATTAATTAAAAGGAAACAAACAGCAACCAACTCAACCAAGGTGAGGGAACGTCAGGAAAGGAAGAGAGTCAGCAAGGAACACTTCAGCAAGACGCTGCGCTCGCTTGTGTCTCTCCTCCCATCCAGTGGGCTGAATTCTCCTAACAAAGCACAGAAACATGGTCAGGGATGAGGCTCAGGATGAGGCTCCCTAGCGTGCATGAGGACCCTGGTTTTACCTCCCAGCACCACAGGGAAAACAATAACAACAACAACAAACTGACTCTTTATTTCTGACCTCAATCAAGGTCAGGGAGCTGGAGCCAAAAGCTCAATGATTAAGAGCATGTGGCAGCTAAGAATCATCCAGTTCCAGGGACGTAACGCCTCCTTCTGGTGCATGTGTGTGCGTGTGCATGTGGTGTATGTGTGTTATGTGTGTGTGTGTGTGTACACATTACACAAACAAAACACAAAACATAATACAGAAAGTAGAGACAAAATTATCAATGTGGAGTCCAAGGTAAAAAAACAGAGAACAGATAAAGAACAATTACAATGATAAAAGGCACAATTTAAATACACACACACACACACACATATATACATATATATACACACATACATATATACATTGAATATATATATATATATATCCAATAGTCGTGAACTTTCAGACACTTATTACCAAATAGCTCCCAACACTATGTAACAATTATAAACATTTATAGAGTACAAGGTCAAAACCCAGCTCTGCTGAAGATCTCAATGGGACTCCTTCATAGCAGAAGGGAATGAAATCTAAAGCCAGGCTCAGTGGCTCACACCCATAAACCCAACACTTGAGAGATGATGGCAGGAGGTTCAGATTTATTGTTGGCTGCACCGTGAGTTCAAACCAACCTGAGCCAGAGTATTTTGTTTTCAAAAACAAAAACAAAACAATAACAAAAGAGATATATTTAAAGAGACATGGGAGAAAGGCATAATGCAACCAAACATGTAACATTATATATGATAGTAAGTGCTAAAGCCCTCAGAAGGGCTACTTGCTAATTCATATGTACACAGAACACTTATAAAATAACAAAACAGACTTTTTCATGAAAGAAGATAACATTTGAGAAGCTCATTCTTGGACCATAATTCGCCAAATTGGAACCAGAGAATAAAAAGATGACCACACAGTCCTAAATACTTGAAATTCCCAGATACCATCAAAAGGGGAAGGTAAGCTGAAGTGAAATATTATCTGGAAAGATCTGGAAAGGAAGAAGATATACTAAAACCTTTAACGCCCAAGAAAAGCCACAGAGGATAATTATCAGAAGGATTTGTCCTAACAAGCTGGGGACACCTAAGCCCTGGAGTTCTCTGAGGACTTCCTGGGACTGGACTTTCTTCTCTCTCTCTCTCTCTCTCTCTCTCTCTCTCTCTCTCTCTCTCTCTCTCTCTCTCTCTGTCTCTGTCTCTAGATCTTTCTTTTTTCCTCTCTGTCTCTCTCTCACCCCCCCCTTTTTTTAAACATAGTTACATCTTCCTGTAGTTGCAAAGGCAGGGTGTTTTCTATCTTTTTGGCTCTACAGCACCTCCTTTTCATATCTGCCCCAATTCTATGAGTTATAAACCCCAGTAAACTCTTAGTCAAGGTTTCTACTGCTATGATAAAACACCATGACCAAAAGCAAGTTGGAGAGGGGAAGGTTTATTTGCTTTGCATTTCCACATAAACAGCCCATCATGAGGAGGGTGCTGTTTACTGGCTTGCTCCTTATGGCTTGCTCAGCCTGCTCTCTTATAGCACTCAGCTCCACTAGTTCACAGATGGTACCACCTTCACTGGGCTGGGCGGCCCACCCATATCAGTCATTAATTAAGAAAATGTCCCACAGAATTGTCTGTTTACAGGTTGATCTTCTAGAGGCATGTCTCAATTGAGGTTCCCGCCTCTCTAAAGACTTCAGCAAGAGTCAAGTTAACACAATCTGGCCAGCACACTGACCCACTCCTTTCAGCATAAATGCCATCCTGACATCCCACAGCCAGAGTTCCTGAAGGGATGGCATTCCTGGGCAACCCATGCAGAGGGCTGCTCACATGGAGTAACCATGACCATTTAGCGACCAGGACCATGCCTGGGCATCGAAGGACACTTGTCATCCTTGTCCCCAACTAGAACTCACCTCTATTAACTTTGAAAGATAAAAAGCTCCCACATATGAGAGAGGATTGAATCCCTGTGGGAATCTCTCTGCTAGATTTGCTTCTGCCCAGATTTGGTGATAAGACTAGATTTTGCAACCATCTCAGAACTTCTAGAACAAGTTTCAAAACTCTTTTTTATCCAAAATACTAGGGGGAAGTTTCCCTTGGAAAGCAGGGATCTTCCTATATCCAAGCAGAAGAAATCTGGATGCTGGCACTGTTGGCAGCTGAGAGCCTCAGAGGACAGTTGGAGGAGCCTGGAAGAAAGCTGCCATTCCTGCCCTGGTCTGTCTGGTAGAAGCAGATGCAGAGGCTGTGGATTAATATGGGTGGGCCCGGGGCCCATCCCATTGTAGGTGGTGCCTGTGTCTCTGCAGCATCCCCAGGGCTGTGCCTGACACTTCTCTGAAAAGCCCATTGAAAAGCTGGGTCATTCTTTGGAGATGCCTCTTAAAGGAAGGGTGTTCAAAACATCTCTCCACGGGAGAGAGAGGTGGCCCATGGCGCCATGGCTTTTGACAGAGCTGAGATGAACCAATGACTTTCTCACAGGTGGTACTGAGAGGAATAAACATGCTGGAAGAGCCCCTCTCTTGTTTATAGGCACTCTCCCAAAGGTACAGCCAGAACAACGTGAGAGAAAAAGAAATACCCGGTGAAAGCAAGATTTGGCTACGTCCAGTTCAGTCTCATGAGAATGAACTGTAAGGACCTGGATTGGTTTTATACAGACACACACAGACACACACACACACACACACACACACACACACACTTCTGCAGCATTCCATCTGGTGGTGAAATGGTGGGATCCTAAAATGCCAAACACCAGAGAGTAAAGCAGAAGGCAGCAAGAAGACTCTATCATCACACTGACCCAGTCACTGCTATCGACTGGGACTCTGGGATGTGCCCAGGAACTGTGTTCTCAGATATAGCAGTGACTGTAGTACATGGAGACAAGCAGCTGGTGAGTAAGCGCAGGGCCCAGCAATTCCACCCCCAGGGATGAGCTCAACGGAAACATAGGTGTATGCACAGCAGAAGACAGGAGCCCAAATGTCACAGCAATACAGGTCTGTATATCCAGAGTGCTTAGGACCAGAAATGTGGAAGGTTTCAAATCTCTTCAGATGTTGGGATAGGTAGAATAATGTGGTCTCCTGGAGACAGAGCCCATGTCTAAACATGAAACTCTTTTGTGCATCATGTTATATATACCATATACACAAGCATAAAAGCAATTGATGTGCTATTCTTAATAATTGGTACACAAGACAAGATTTCATGGTGTGAAGTTTGTTACAGGTGATGGCATCATATGGGTAAGAGATTTTATATTTTGAAGCATTTGGAACTTCCAGATTAAGCAGGCTCAACTGTTAGCGTTGACTATAACTCCAAACTGGAGACAACTCCTAAATCTAGCCACACTAGAATAAAATGTGACCTCTCCTTACAAGGTGGGAAATTCTGGTAAAAGAGATGGTGCCGTCTGCCAAGCAGTAGACGCTATCCAGAGATAATTCCTCATGTGGGCCCCACAGAGACACTGCGTGGTTTTACAGAGAATCCACCAGTATCTCAGGAATTGAAAATCTGTGGTAATTCTAGACACTTCCTTTGACAAGCAGGCCAGATTTCTCCAGGGCTGACGTCTGTGCTAGCATCTACAGAAACTCCCACTCCGTAGTGAACATATGAGAGCAGAGGCTAATCCCTACCTCACCCTTCACAATTTTCCTGGTCTCTGTCTCTGCTTTTAGCCTTTCCTTCACATATACAAGCTAACTTCTGAACAGAGAACTATGAATCTCTGGGTTGGCTTTATTTATAAGTAAAATAAATAAAGGAGAAAAACAATGCACTGCTGTGCACACCAGACACACCTCCCAAGACCCGCGTTAAACAAAAAAACCGAGGCAAACAGAAAACCCGTCTGCCACATGGCTTCCTGGGGAAAATTCACCCTTGTAAATGTGCAATTTTACATATGAACCGGACTGACTGCAGCCCTGCTCCAACCTCTCCAATAGCTACTCATTGTACCTGGAATAAAGTCCAACAGGTGTGTCACAGTTGGCCCCTGTCCATCCTTTACTTAACACAGTAAAGCTAATCTGGCATAGATCCCATGAGAGTGGGAAGTAATGAATGAGATAGGTATGAGGGAGCAGGACTCCAGAGTCACTGACCTACCTTCCTAGCTTTCTACCCACCCTCCCTCTTCCTACCCTCCCTCCTTCCTACCTTCCCTCTTCCTACCCTCCCTCCTTCCTACCTTCCCTCTTCCTACCCTTCCTCCTTCCTACCCTCCCTCTTCCTACCCTCCCTCTTCCTACCCTCCCTCCTTCCTACTCTCTCTTCTTCCTACCTCCTTCCTTCCTTCACTCTCTCCATCCCTCCCTCCTTTCTATCCTTCTACTCATCCTCCCTCCCTTCTTCCCTCCCTCCTTCCTTGGTGCTAGGGACTAAATCCAGTGCCCTGTGTATGGTAGGCAAGTGTTCTGCCACCGAGCCATACCTCCAACACAGAACTCTCTACTTCTTAACCTGGACCAAAAATATGTTCACTTTATAATTCATCAGATGTGCATGCATAATTAGGGTACATATTTATTAGTAGTATATTAGTTTAGTAAAAATATCTGCATGTTTAATATATGTACTCATAACATATGTGCTTATATATGTTAAAGTGTAGCACATATTGATGTCACAATCACCAGTGTTAGCTTAACGTTTCTACATATATGATATTTATATTTGTATAAATTTCTATTAAGATTTTATATTAAAAACTAAGTTAGGAACTAAACGAAATATGCAAATTTTTTATTTAATTTGATCTTTTTGATACAGGGTCTCTCTACGTAGCCCTGGGTGTCTTGGAACTCACTATGCAGACCATTCTGGCCTTGAACTCACAGAGATGCACTGTCTCCCTGGTGCTGGGATTTAAAGGTGTGAACTACCGTGCCTGACTGAAATGTTAAAAATTAAGTGACCACCTTTCTTTGCCTAGGGAGACACACGTACACAGATGCACACACACACATGTACAGAGACTTGTGTCTATAACCATCCTGTCCTCTGGTTTCCTGCAGTTTCTCCACTGGACGAGGTCACCTGAGCGTGAGCATGCTCTGTCAGCTCTTTCAGCAAAGGAAAACAGAAGCTGTTTTAAGCCTGGCTTCCTGTGCAGCCCCAGCTACTGGCCTTTCACCACACTGCATGATGCCATGTGTATGTCCCACTACTTCCTGCACCTCAGCTGGGCTTCCATTCTCTCCCACCCAGAAAGGCCCCTGGGAAGTCACTGGTGGCCCTCCAGCCGGACTGGTGTTCCTCATCCCTTAGTCCTGAACACAGTTGGCCCTTTCCTCCTGAAAGATGCCTTCCGCCACTTGGGAATGAGCCTTGCCTGGTTTGCTCTCCCTGGCCCTGGCTGCTCTTTCTCAGTTCTATCTCCACCTCCACTCAAGCCCTACACAGTACAGCTGCCAGGCTTGGTCCTCAGTCTGCACTCTGCTAGCTTCATAATCTCCATGGAGAGCTCCGTCAGCCTGTGGCTTTCACTCCGTCTGTGTACTGGTGACTCTAGTCCCTGTGGTTCTCATGCCTTGCTGGAGCCGCAAACTGCCTGCCCTAAATCATGTGGCTTATTCCAAAACTGATCCTGTTCCTACCCAAATTTCCCCCATCCTACCAACTGCACAATGATCCCCCTTGTTAGTTATACCTTAAACAAAGGCCAAGGCGCCCTACGGCATTTTCCTTCTTTCATATGCTGCATCCAACACCAGCAAATTCAGTTAGTTTATCTACAGTCTGACCGTCTCTTCCTCAACACATCCATCCATATCTTACAACCACAAGTGGGTCTCCTAATAGGCCTTCTATCTGATGCACATGCCTGCCCCTGCAGTGGATTGAGTGGACTTTAAAAATATAAATCAGGGGAGCTGGAGAGATGGCTCAGCAATTAGAACATTTGCTATTCATCCAGACGATCCAGGTTTAATTCCCAGCACCCACATAATGGATTAGAACCTTCTATAACTCCAGTTTCAGGGAATTTGATGTCCTCTTCTGACCTCCAAGGGCATTAGTCACTCCTCACATGGTGCTCAAATATCCATGCATGAAAAACATTCAAATACATAGCAATAAATTACACACACACAGAGACACAGACACACACACAGACACACACACACAGACACACACACACACACACAGACACACACACACACACACACACACACACACACACACACACACACACACACACACACACACACACACACACACACACACACACCCACACCCAGGGGATGGCTGGAGAGATGGCTCAGTGGTTAAGAGCACTAGTTGCTCTTCTACAGGACCTAGGGAGGACCTACCTCACTACAACTGTTTGTAACTCTAGTCCCAGGGGGTCTGATACCCTCTTCTAGTCTGAGAGCACTGCACACATGTGATACACAGACAAACATGGAAGCAAAGCACCATACACATAAAATAAAAATAAAGGTTAAAAATGTAATACACAAACCCTATTGACTACTGTCCCACTCCAAACTCTCACTCTCTATCCACAGCACTTGAAGTAAAATCTGAACAGCACACCGTAAGCTGCCCACCCACCTCCCTCCACCCGCCTCACTCTGCTCTGAGGCTATGGTTTCCTCTGCCCCTCCCCGACCCCATGCCCATCATTCATAGCATCTGCAATGAACAAATTCCCAGCCTTCTGCATGAGCATGAGGCCCCTGTCCCCACTGAGGCCTCTGCTCGTGCCACCTCCCCCTACCAGCCAGGGCTCCCTGCATCCTCCCCAGCCTCTGCTAGCTCCTTCCCATTTCACCACTTTCCCTTTGTCCCTGCTCTAAACTGCACTGCTGTGTTAGCTTCCGTGTCTGCTCCATGAGGTACTAAGCTCTGTGGGAACAGACAATGGATGCAGAGTGGTTCCTCAGAGTCCATGAAGATTGGCTCCTGAAGATGCTCAAATCCCTAATAGAAATTGTTGTAGTATTTGCATGTGACTGACATACACTCTCCTGTGTGTTTTATATCCCTGTATGCTTTAAATAACCACACAGTTCCCTATCATACCCGATGCAATAGAACTGTTACATGTGTAGTTGTTATTGTTAGGAAATGACAAGAAAATATTCTGCCCATGTTTAGTACAAGTCTAATCTTTTTTCTATTTCCCATCCATGGTTGATTGACTACCAATATATATAACTTGTGGATCAAAAGGGGCCACTGTGTCTGGATGGAGGAAGATAGTGGATGGATGGAGAGGTAGGTGGGTGTTAGAAAGACCCCAAGAGACAGCAAGCACACCACTTATCAGAACCAGTTCTTTCTGTTCATGGTATGAGGTGTCAACACTTTCACAATGAAAAGCAGGGAGTAAAAAGACAGTCTAACCACATACCCTTGTCTTGGTGGCAGACGCCATTGGTGAAGACAGGAGAGTCAGGTCCTCGGGCCACGGAGGGGCAGGGGGCAGAGCTCCAGGACAGCAAGCTTCCCCTTGTGCTGTTGTTGAGGCTCCCAAGTCTCATGAGCCAATGATCAGACAAGGAGGAGCTGGTGGAACCTGCAGAAGAAGCCAAAGGGAGAGCTGGAGCAAGCCCATCTCCGAGGAGCCTGCAGGCAGGTGGAGAGCTGTTCTACCACCAGGTTCCCAGGCCCACGCCAAGAACCCAAGGTGACTCCTATCCTTCAGCCCCGGACTAATAGAACCAGACGGGACTACAGAAACAAAGGTGAATGGCCAGAGGGGAAGCCTGCAATGGGACATCCTTGGAACCATAGAGTTTAGAAGCCTGCAATAGGACATCCTTGGAACCATAGAGTTTAGAAGCCTGCAATAGGACATCCTTGGAACCATGATGTTTAGTGAGTACAGGGAAAGATGGTTCCTTGGTGCATTCAAATGTCTTCCATGAAATTATTTGCTGCCAACCCTGGCTTCCTAAATGGGATTACTTTTCCAGAGACAGATTTCTAGGATTTTAGTAGTCACAGCAAAAGCCACAGTCAGAGCGATGGCATTTGCCCCCAGGACCCATGGCACCAGATCCTATAGGACAACATACAGTGAACACACAAAGTTCAAGGGAGTCAAATCTTCATAACCGCATTGAGGATACCTCCCTCTGGCCAGCTCTAATAGGTTTATTATTGTTAAACTGCGTATTACTTGAGGAGTTTACTGAATAGGCCAGGCTAGTCCAAACTCATGATCCTCCTGTCTCAGTTTCCCCTAGGATGAGATTATAGGAGAGAGTCACCATGCCTGTTTTATTCCTCTCTCAATGTCTGCCTTCTATAAATGAAAGGCAGGCTTGAGTTAGTTTTGATTCAAACCAGGAAGACTCTTCATTTTCTCTGGCTATTTTCCAATAATAAATAGGAAAAGAATGTGGGGTGTGTGTGTGTGTGTGTGTGTGTGTATGTGTGTGTGTGTCCCAATAGCACATGTGTGGAGGTAAGAGAAAACTTGCAGGACAAGGTACCAAGGATCAACTCAAGTTGGTAAGGATGGTGGCAAGCATCCTTACAGCTGAGCCATCTCACTGGCCAAGGACATCTCAACCTCCAAACCCACACCCCTCGTGAGCTGTGGCACATACCTCTCATGGAGCTGCTGGCTGACCAGGGAGGGATGCTGTTCCGCTTCTGATAGAACAGGATGTAAGCCCCCCTGGTATTGACCTCATCCTCTCTCAGGGGCTCCACTGTGCTGTCGTCATAGCTGTACCACTGGCCATCTAGGGAGTTCCGGCAATAGGCTGCAAAGGTTCAAACCCCAAGTTCAATGCTTAGAGCCCCAAGGCAGGAGGAAAATCCCCACCAACAGAGCTCAAAATGGAGATGCTTAAAGTAGGACGACAAAATGCCCATTTTTAGCTAGAACTGATTTCTGTAAAACCAGAAAAAGACGAGTTTCACAACCAGGGTATCTTATGCAGGATTGCTCACTGGAAGGTGAAGGCACACTGTCATCTCATCCAGCACAGTCTCTCCTAACACGGGGCCTCGCGTTACAAGGTCAGCCAGTACTGTCATCTACCTCTCATCCAATTATACTGAGATGCATCAAAGTACACACCTCTTAGTGACCGTGGAAGAGAAAAATGGGACTCCTGATTGCCTTTTCCTACTTAAGGTCTGGAGCCCAGCATTTACAGAAAGGTGAACATGACTCTGACCACCTCCAACCAGCTATAAACACTTGGCCCTCCAAGCTCAATGCACAGCCCCCAAACCCACTGGTCCTGAAGTTGGCCAACTTTTAGTGATTGGCCAGACCAGCAAATACTCCAGGCCTTAACAGAACGTACAGAAATCAGTTTTAGCTAAAAATGGACATTTTCTTGCCCTACTTTAAGCATGTCCATTTAAGCATGGCTGAGAAAGGCCTGCTGCTTTTACTTGTCTCTCCCTTTCTGACAGTATTAACAAGAGTTTACCTGGTCCATGCCTAATCACATGTGGCTCAATATGAGACTCCCACGACATGCATGCAGATGTGACTACATCTATGTCTTAACTCTTCTTGCTGGCAAGCCCAGGCCCTGGGCCCCACGGGTCCCATGAGCCCTAGCTTTCTGACTTTTACACTCATCCCAGCATAGTACTCTCAAAATAATACGTCTGGAATACTTGGTCAGTCTGGAGGCTCAGGGACCATCTCCAACACCAATCCTCGCCCACACCAATGCTCTTTTCTATCAATCTCTACGGAACAGTCATTTTGAAATGTACCCCAGGAGATGCTTTAACTCCCCTACTAAAGACCTGGAGCTGACCACTGCGACACAGTAACACATCGCCTAAAACTCTTGGACTCTCCAACGTGTCTTTGTATATGCGGATGATCTGTGTGATGGCTGCAGTCTCTATTTAAGCGGGGTCAGGGTGGGGTCAATCCTGAAGAAGGTCAAGGAAGCAGCGGCAGGTTGGGACTTTAGGGCAATGAGAGGAGAAAAAGCCAAAGCTCAGGATAGAACCAAACACAGAAATGTAGAATCACTAAATTAAAGGGACCTTTCAATTAGTGATGGTCTTGCAGCAACCGGTACCTGGTGGGGGAAACATCAAGAAACTCCAGGTCACAGACTTAAATGTGAAAATCTAAAACCTCTAAAGCACTGGAAGACTACAGAGGAATACAGTGAAAAGGGCTTTCCAGCCACACCTCAAAATCCGAAGTCATAAAAGGAATGGTAGACCATTTGGAATAGTGAAATGTAAGCCTTTAGCAAGATAAATAAATATCTGTTAGAACAGATGCTAAGGGGAGGCTGCTAACAATAACCACATGGGAAACAGTCAAGGACACAGGATAGGACATTCAGGGCTCTTCAACACTGAAGAGGCTAGATCTGAAATGTCATCACCCCATTGGACTGGCAAAACTTGAGGAGGGGGTCCCCCCCTAGGCTGTGGCGAGCTCTCCTATAGGGACGCAAACATTCTGTCACTGCTGGTGGGAGAGGAAATTCCCACAACCACAATGCAGTTTTACAGCATTCGTCAAAATGCAGATCCAATAATGGGGGTCTTACTTAATGGCATAGTACTTGTTTTGATACATGCATGTGCGCATACACATACACATATAAGTTAGATATCTCCATTCTGAAATTTCCCTCTATCAAAAGCTTATCATGGAGGAAATGACATGTCAAAGGCTATTATTGCAGCAATATTGCAAAGCAAAAGAATGAGCTTGTGTGCCCTAATCTTCTGTACTAGTGTAGAAACCACTAAACTAGATCACGAACTGAAAAAAATCCAGCTACGGATTTTTATACACAGTATTTACCTCTTGTGTTTAAAAACGAATGGCAGAGTGAAACTTAAGAGTCTCTCTCGTTTTTTGAACTCTTTATTGGTTCTTCGTGAATTTCACATCAGGCACCCATCCCAATTCTACTCATCCTCCCTCCCCTTATACCCACCCACCCTCTACCCTGGCAACCTCCCCAGCAACAGAGGAGAAAAAAAAAAAAACTCATTGTGGAAGCTATAGTGTGTCACAGTGTGCTTAAGGGTCTCTCTTTTGGTTGTCAGTTTTTAACTTTTAACTCTTTAATATTTTTTTTAAATTTTTAAAAATAAATACAAGGAAGTTTCCAGAACTGAAGAGCAAGCATCTGCCTCCTGAGTCCTGGTGAATGAAAAGACCCACACAGAGGGGCAGCCTGTGAAAATCCAGGGCAGCAGTGATAAAGGACCTGAAAGCTTCCAGAAAGAAAGTAAATCCCAGAAAAAGAAAGGAAACTGGCTGCCCCATCTCCAAAGTGAGAGCCTCACCCTTACCCCCATCCCCATGGAACATCCCTGACCAAAGACTATGGGACAATGACGATCAAGCTAGAATCCTATGTCCAACCAGGCTGCCAGTCAAGGGTAGCAGTAAAGGCATTTTAAGACATGCAGTGACTCAAATGTTGTACTTCCATTGCCCTCTCTGAGCCACTAGGTGTGTTCTCCTAAATGAAGAAGCTGGTGATTGTCTATAATACCCTTTACCGAGCACCTACGACTGACTCTTTACTAACCCAGCACAATTCCTAACTGTAGGCTAAGTATTTACTCTTCTACCCATAGATAAGTGTTGCTCTCACCCTTCACCGAAGAAATTTCTTTTTGCCATAGACTGAGATGAGAACGGATAAACTACGACTGACCAAGCTGCAGAGAACAAGAGACCATGGGGTACCCAGCCCCAGCTGAAACATCTACAACACAGCTCCCACACCTAGGGCTTGGAACACGAAGGAAGGGTGTAGGAGTCAGAGGAAAAGGAAGTCTGGAGTCTCCTAGAAATGTCAGGGAAGCTTCACCCATTAAATCTCAGCCACACGGCTGCCTAAACAAGACCTGAACATGCACAGCAGCACAAGGCATGCTAATAGAGGGAGGAAACCTCACAGCGCCTCCACCCTAGACAAAGAAGTACCAGCAAATAAGGAAGCAAGAGTCCGTCCCAGGGACTAGCCCCCCTTCCTCAGTTGGTTATCTAATACCAAGTGGTCAGGTCTGAGATCACACATAACATTATATAGACTGAGCAGGTTGTATTCCATGTTCAGGAATATATGTGTGTACACACATATACAATTAAAGAAAAAGAGACCATGGATTTGAGAGAGCAAGGTGGGAGCACATGAGAGGGATTGGAGAGAGGAAAGGGGGATGAATGACATAATAATATTTTAATTTTAAAAAGGGTAAATATTATTATTTTAAAAATCCCAAGCAAATAAAGTGGGGAAGATGGCTCCTGAGATACATATACACATAGATTTCAAGGGATTTGTGCTGAGCTATTTTTAGCCCAGAGGAAAAAGACTGGGGATCTGACTGGACAGGGTCCTCCAGGCTGAAACTGGGAGCCCCTGTCACCTGGAGCAGGACAGCTGTGCAGAACGGGTCGGGTATCCCAGCAGAGTGGCACAAGAGTAACCTGGTGCCCACTGAAGCCTTCGTGTGATCAGCCAAGTCCCATCCTTCAACCTCTCTGTTCACTCACAAGCTCCTGTTTCCCTCTTTCTCTCCGAGTGCACTGTACTATTAGTGTGTGGCTTCAGAGACCACATCGCAAGCCTCTCATGAGGCTCACAAGGATCAGCCTCCACAACTGGGTACCCACTGGACATGCTGCTGCCGACAGTGATTACAGGCTTCTGCAATCACCAAGATGGGACGGAAGGAGCAGCATTGGTCAAGAAGTGGTCAGTCACGCCATCTCTGAGAATACCCACAGGGGAAGCTCCATGAAGAGAACTGCTCGGCAGCTTGTTTCTCTCTGTCTACTGTTTCTAAATGACCCAGATGAACAGAAATTAAAAGCACCCCACAACATAAAGGGATGTCAGTCTAGTAAGTAAGACTTCCTGTGTTGTATCATGGATGAGGGCAAACAGCACATCCTGGGTCTGGTACTTTACCCTCCCATATTTGATGTGCCTGAAAATACCAGGCGTTACTAACATCATAGTGCAACACTCGGTCTAAGTCAACACCAGCTCCTCAGAGGACTGGGCACTGTCTCTTTTTCCCCTGTGCTGTGGGTGACAAACAAGCCACAGTGAATGGAGAGAGTGCTGGCCTTCAAGAAGCACCAATTCTGGGGACATCTTGAAGCTCTGGCTAGAGCCAAGTCCCATGGCAATGGCTGCTGTACACTGAGAGGCACGGCAAGGCTCACCTGTGTAATGCCCACCTTGCAGACTGCCATGGTGGTTGCAGACAGCATACAAGTCGTAGAGGAAGTCCAGTGGGTAGGTGGTGGGGAGGCAGATCGGCTGCTTCCAGGAGGGCCAAGGGCTGGGCCCCGCCTTGGAGTTGGTGCTCCTCCGTGCTACATGGGGAGCCATGTTGAGTCCAGACAGTGGGAACTTCACCAGTGTGGAGAGCTTGTTCCTTCTCTCTCCCACCTGACAGAACCGTTTTAAGTGGATGATCAGGATGTCAGGCAGAGTCCATAAACTCAGTTTAACCACACCTTGCTGGAGGACTTGGCAGTGAGGGCACTTCCATGCATCATCCTGGGCCAGCTGGAAAGAAGCCATCAAGACTGTGAGGCCATCACAGTACACGGCCAACCCACCACAAGGCAACCAGCTCCCCTCCCAGCCAGGAAGAAGAATGGTGGGGAAGGGGAACAGGACAGACCTGCTCCTCCTTGGTATAGGACTGAAAACATTCATCCAGGGTACAGCTGGGCTGCTGGTGTGCCTGCTGCTGCCGCCACACACTGTCTGCATCCTGGACCCGTTCCTCCTGGAGGCTCCCGAACAGGCTGGATGGGATGAGAGCACAGCATTCAGAGCTCCCCCTCCCAGAAGGATCAAACTGTCTCTATACAGAAAACCTGGGCAGAGCATCGGACAGGCAAAGCTACCCTTCCTGTGGGTTCCTAAGACCTCCCGCACCCCTGACTTCGCACTCACTCTTAGGGAATCACCTGTTTCCCCGACCAGCCCCTCAAAGAATCAAGTCCTAGGCTTACCCAACTTTGCACCAGCTTTAGTACCTGGCGAGAGAGGAAGTAGTACTTGATGGATTGAAACATGCCCTCTTATACAAGTCTGGCTAATACGCTGAGGTGCTGTGAGAGGCAACCAAGTGAAGTGATGAGTCCAGATTCAAGCCAACTAGGCTAGGTTCAAACCCCAGCTCGGTACGCATGAGCCATGTGACTTAGGCATTGTTTAACCTCTGTGTATCTTAGTTTCAACCTCTAGGCAACTCACAGTCCTCCCACATAGGATGGGATGAAGATGAAACCAATAGTTCATAGGAAATAAGTGCTCTGAGCAGTGAATGGCCCAGGCTGAGGGTTCCATAAGCATTTACTACACCTAACACCCCACTTACTCCATCGTGGTCACTATGCCCATTGTGGCTATTTAAATAGACAGTTGTAAGTTCTCGCAGAGGAATGGCATCCATCATCTTGAGGTATGTGTACAGAATCTTATATTCTAATTAGAGGAAACTCTAGGTCCAGGAAAAGTTTATGGGCAGAGGCCTATCCTAGCCACGCTCTGCAGGAATAAAATTCTATTAACTCACCGCTCTGTGACACAGCTATCCCATTCCACAGCCAGCTTGACATGAGGAGGGCCTCCTGGTCTCCTGAGGTGCAGAGCCCTGAGGAAAGAATGAGGAAGCCTGTCAGAAAACACATCCTTCCCACAGCTCTCAGGGCTCAGCGGTTGGCTTTCCCCCTCCTCCCTGGCAGAATGTTCCAAACAAAAACACCACAAAAATGACCTCAAACCACACTGAAGGGTTTCTAAGTCTGCTGAAGGACTTAGCTCTCTGCCTACCTCTTAAAGCCCTTTCACTGATATTCTCAAGAAATGGGAGCTCTAAAGCCTGCTAGCTACTATGACTTAGTTAACTGCTTTACTGAAGGCCTTGCTATCTCTTCAGTGTCTACAAGACACATTGCCATGGTGTGACTATGAAAGGTCCCCCACATACTCATACCACCAGCTGGTGACATTCTTTAATAGGGAAGCTTTTCTGGAGCAGGTCACTGGGGGTGGGTCACTGGGTATATCCTATCCCTAACTTCTTCCTGTATCTCTGCTTCCTGGCAAGCATGAGGTAAAGAAGCATCCCTAGCATGTGAGGCTCTGCCTTACCACGGGTCCCAGATCACCAGAGGCAGCTATGATGGACTGAAACCAGGAGTAAATCTTCCCTTCCCTGAAGGAGTTCCTGTCAGGGACTTGGTCACAGCACCACAAAGTCAGACAAACACCCAAATGAGCATCTCACACAAAAAGCCAGTATTGATGAAGCCCCAGGAGAACTAACATCCCTGTCCTCAACAATGCAGAAGGAGCTGCTGAAAACCCACCCACACCACTCAAAGTCTTGCAAACCCTGCAATGTGTAAAAAAAAATCTCAGTGAGTATAACTTTACTCCTCCCAACTTCTGAGGCTCCATCCATTTCAGAAAAGCAGGAGAAATGAAGGAAGGGAGTGAAGGGTAGAAAGTTTTACCCTGAATCAAGAAGAACAGTTAGTAGCCAAGTTCATGCCCAAAATATTCGTTAGAATTTGTGACAATGTCACCAAGACTCAATAGAAAGTTCTGGACTCACAGAACCTTCATACAGTGCAATGAGAATGCACACACTCCTTATGAATACACATAGCAAGTACAACGACCATTCCTTCTTTTCAACATATGGTGCATTACTTTGTCCTTTCACGTAGGTGTTTCCTCTCAGGTTCCTGTCATGGACTGGCAACAACAAGTATAGGCTGGATTCAGCCTGTAGAGTGCATGTTGAATTAAATGTCATCTCCAACACCAAATGCCACAAAGACCCTTCTTCTCTAGTACTTCCTTTTCCTGTTAGACCAAATCATGTCCTGGCTGACACAGCTCCTCTTTCCCTAACTTACCAGCTAAGGAGTGTATAAATGGAGTATTCTGGGGAGACTTCTGGTCTACCTCCACATTCTATACTAGCAGCCCAAGCTGACCAAGTCAGGAAACCAGAAAACCTTACTGTGGACTATGCTCTATAGGAATATCAATGAAGTATCTGATTACTAATTCAGAAAGTAAAATCACCCTGTGGACATTGTGCCAGCCCTGAAGACATCTACACAAGGCTGCACTGTGATAAACTATTGAATAGACATGCAGAACATCATAAAGGCACAGGCTTGCCAGCTAGTGAGGCTTTATCCCTCAGCCCTAGTCCACAACCCTTTACAGTTTAGCACTGGTGATACAGCTATAGCATTCTCATCCAGCTCTAAGGGGACACTCATCTCAACTGGGTCTGAAACATGACCTAACCACATGGTCATGCCCAACCATCAGGTAGACCAATCTGGATGCAAACTCAGGTTTCTCCAGCCACCAGCTGTATAAGTATGAGCAAGTTGATCTCTGGTAGTCTCATTGCTCCCTTCTCTTTGAAGTGGCCATTCTTGGACATAGGATTTAAAAAAAAAAAAAAGAGTTTCAAAATGTGTCTAAAGACCCAAGGCAGCTGGTACTAGAGAGGAACTGATAAAGAATGGCTAGCATTATCAGCAATGTTATTGTTATGTTGTCTTCTTCTGTAAGCCTAGCTCAGTAAGAACATGAGCTGTCTCTTCCCTTACCTGTCAACTGCCCAGTGACAAAGGGGCCGGCTGTCCTGTGGAGATAAGTAGCTGCAGGCCAAGGAGAGTCCCACAACCCGGATGGAGAACAGAGTCCCTAGGTCCTGCCATGACAAAACCAGAAGCAATAGTTTATCTTGTGGCAGAGCAACTGACTGTGACACATAAACTAATCAAAAGTGCAAGCCCTTTTCTCTATAGTATTTAGAATATTCTCTTAATAACTAGTATTTTAAAATGGAGAGATACAAAGGCTTCACTGTTTCTGAAGAATCAGTCTTTTAATATAGTGATCTAAGGCCATGCTTGATCTACTGAATGCAGCTTCCCACACAATGGACATGGTTTATGTAAAAACAAGTGTTTAACTGAAGTAGATACTGATACAATAAATAGAAAATAAAATCAATTTTTAGTCAATTATTGATAAGTAGTTCAACCTTCTTTACGGATAGGATTATCATCATCACAAATAAGACAGCTGTATAAAAACAAGTTCATACACACATGCTAATATGCTAGCATTTCTGAAACTGAAACAAGTCTTACAGAGATACACTTACATTATAGGTGCCTCAAAAAAAAAAATAGTGGGACAAATAACCCAATTCAAAACTGACCAGAGGACCTGAATACATGCTTCTCCAATACACGCAAATAACAAGAGTGTAACAGAAGAAGGTTGCTACCATTTGTAAATAAGAAATATGAACCAATGAACCAAGACCATAATGAACTGTCATTTAAACCCACCAGAACAATTATATTTCTCTCTATATTCTAATTCAAAAAGGAGAGTAAGTGTTGGGGAGGATGTGAAAAAACAGGAACCCACATTACACGCACAGTTGGCAAGAATGTATAACAGTGCTGTGGAAATCAACTCAGAGTTTCTCAAAAGGTTGTGCCTACAGCTACCATCTGGCCCATTAACATTACTCTTGTAAATGTAGGTAAACCTGTAAATGTGGGGACTTCAAGAGATATTTGCAAACTCATGGTCAAAACATCATTGTTCCATATGTCCAAAAGTGGGAACAACCCACATACTTGTAACAGATAAATAGGTAAATGAAATGAAGTGGATACACGCACAACTCAATTTCAAAAAGGCTTAAAAAAGAAGGATTGGGATGGAGATATAGTTTGGTGGTAGAGTACATTCTAAGCAGGCTCTGGGTCTGACCCCAGAAACACACACAAATGCACATGCGTGTGCGTGCACACACACATGCACACACATGCACACACACACACACACACACACAAATCACAGACCAGTAGAAATCTACCATCTTCGTGGTAGTAACTCATCATGACCCTTACCTTCAGTCTATACTTCTTCTAAGCTTGGGAGAGCTTTATCATGTGCAAGACCCTGAGGTCTATCTTAGGTACACTAGGAGCTGGGGGTGGAGGAAAATCTGGCATATGCTACAGGTCTAAGTGGCTAGTGGGAATGGAACAGGGTATTCTGTTATTCTGTTAAATGGAAATGGATACAGAGTTTTTGTGGGAAGATCATTTTAAATATTGAGAGTACAGTAATCATTATACAGGATGGCAAACACAATTAACATAGATTTATGAATGGTTATATATTTTAAGTTATATATTTTGCCAAAAAAAAAATCAATGCAGTCTGCATTCAAATGAAGAAATACAGTTTTTAAAGCTGTCACTCAAGAACTTGGCTACAGTCAAAAAAAATAAAATAACGTTTCCTTCTAAATTAAAGCCAATGGCAGACATCTGTACTTAAAATCCTGGGTGAGATGCGTGACATATACGTCAGATTCCATCTGGCAAGAAAAAAGGAGAAAAGCATTATAATTCCAGGAAAGAGTAATGTCCAGCACTTCAGAAGATCAAAGGTCCAAACCACAGTGAGACAACTGTGAGGGGCTACTGAGGCTGTGGCAGCTGCCACAGGCAAGGGGCAACAGGCAGGACAACACTAGAGCCACGTATAAGGTCGTTCAGTTTAAATGTAATTTAATTATTTGTCTCCCTGCATTTGTTTTCATTGAACACCTGATCCATATGGCAGCCTATTAGGAGGTAGGGTCTTATGAGAGGTGCTTAGGTTATTGGGGCATCCTCAAAAGGAACACCAAAACCCTACTTCTCCAGCCCTCCCACCATACCTGAGGTATGATGGTTTTGTTCCCATAGGGCTGTAGCATTAGGATAGCTGAGAACAGGTCTAGACAGTGAAGTGCAGGAACTACTGTCAAAACACAAAAATACTCATGTATCCACCAATGATAAATGTACAGTGGGTGGTTAATCTATGGTTTTGACTAGACCAAATCAATGGCTGACAGCCTGCTAACCTCAGAGGCTTTGGTTCAGGTTAGCCATGGAAGGGTGTACACTTTCTAAGAACGCTAATTTCAATCCAGAAGAAACAAAGAAAGGTTTCCTTTGTGAGTCTTAACTGAGCCTTGCTGTTTGCACAGAGGCCACCCTTAACCAGATCCCAAGATCTATTTGGAGGCAGTCAACCCTGCATAAAGAAATAGTGCTGATCTCACACACCCAAGTTTAAACAGTGACAAAAAGTGGTTTTTCAGTAATAAGTCTTTTTTTCCATAATTCATGCAAATTAATTCTCTCTAGCAAATGGCTCATTTTTATAAGAAACACTTTTCTGTCCTCTATTCTAGGGTAAGTCAATTGATTTTAGAACCTTCTATGTACGCTCACTATCCTTAATCTCTTTAGCTCAGTTTTGAGAACTCTGGCTATTTTCTTTTCAAGTTACTGCCATGTGGAGCCAGTCTTTAACACAGTATTAAAGGGATTAAGGCTGGGGGCTGGAGAGATGGCTCAGTGATTAAGAACACTTGCTGCCCAGATTCTGTCCCCAGCACCTTCGTGAGACAGATCACAACTGCCTGGAACTCCAGTTCCAGGGGCTCAGACTCCCTCTTCCGGCCTCCTCAGGTAGTGCACACATGTGGTGTACATACAGGTAAGGAGTCACACACACATAAATAAAAAAGTAAAAACCCAACTTTTTAAAACCAGTATGGATTAAGTAGGAAGACTATCCTGAGAGCCGTGCAGACGTTCTGAGCCCATGATTCCTAGAGCACTTCATGCCCAACATCACATTGGTCAACAAGAAAAAGGATCCAGAGGCAGGCTGAGGCTTCCTGTATTTGAACCCTGCTAACCGCACTGGTGATTTGACCAGTTCTTAACATTAAAAGGTTGTAAGGGCACAGAAGCCATAAGTGCACACAACAAGGTAAGGAACAGGAGCAGCTGAGGAAGGAAGAGGCAGCGGAAACAATTGCTCACATGAAAGTGGTCTCATCCCCTTTCAACAGTACAAGGCACACAGTCTGGGGACAGCTGCCACTGTTACTAGGGAGCCTGACCTACTTGTGGAGAAGCTCACTTCTAATTCAGGCTCCTAAGTATAGTGAAAAAATCCTTTAGACATAAAGGTTTGGATAAATATAGTGAAGGTTTTTAACAAGTTGCTTTTTGGTATGAACCCTAAATCAAATGTATAGGGCTGCCTTTGAGTAGGAAGAAATAGCCATTGTGAGAGATTATCTATATAAAACAGTTTGGTGCAACCCCATTGAAAGGCTCTTATTAAATACTTTCTAAACCAAGAGACTACTGACGCAACCTTGAAGATCCCTTCCAGAGCAGTTCTTGAAACAGAAGCTGTAAACTGACGGATTTATGCTTGCTGAAAGTCAATGAGTTTTAAACTTCCTTAAAATTTTTTTAGGACAAGACAAGAAGGTATTTTTCCTTGAGCTTTTAAACTCAGTTTCTCAAAACAAAATTATTTTATTTTCTAGATTTCACTCATGGACATTAGTCCCATCAGCCATCAGTTTCCCACAGAAATTACATCTCAAGGGCTGGTAACATGGCTCAACAGGCAACCTACTGCCAGACCTGACAACCTGAGTTAAATACCTTCCACACTCACACGGTGGAAGAAGTGAACCAATTCCCCAAAGGTCCCTCTGACCTCCACATGTATATCATGCATGTGCATGCACATAAACACACACAATAAGTAAATAAATAAAATGTATTTTTTTAAAAAAATTGTTAAATAAGAACAAAAAATAAAAAGAAATTATTTCAAGCCAGGTGTGGTAACTCATGCCTATAACCTCAGAACTTGGGGAAGTTGAGGCAGGAGGATTGTTTCAAGTTCAAGGCCAGCCTAGACTACAATGTAAGACTTTGTCCCAAGAGAGAAGGTTGGGGGAGGAGAAAAAAAGGGAAATTTTATCAAGTATCTTCAGATTTTTATCTAGATGTATAAGCTACAAATTACTATGTGCCAGCCCCTAGTGAAAACTATGGAAAGACATAAAAACACAAGTTGAGAACAGTAATTCAAATGTTACTCTTTATTTCAGTGGTTCTTGTGAAAGGTGTCTCCTAATGTCAGAGGTGAAAACACTACAAGCCATAAAATGGTAACTTCTCGCACATAAATGCCACACAAGTACACACACATTGCATACAAGCACACTCACGAACATACACACACATACACACACATGCGCACAGACCTGTGCAGAGACCTCACTCCTCATGAGGTATCGAACCTTGCTGAGAATACACTGTTGAAGCTGGGCCCAGGAGATTGTTCTGTCTTCCCGTATCAAGAACGGTGGCCCAAACCTGAAAATCCAAAGAAAGAAGTTATTTCCTCGGAGGAAAATCCAACAAGAGTCATGGATGCTTGCTTTGCTCTGGTTCCTCTCCAATGGATTAGTGAATAGTTAGGAGCCAAGTACAATATGGAGTTGCCAGTTGCTTCTATACGTTACTCACAGAAGCTTCAGTGCAGACTGTTCCAAGGGATGAGCTCCCACACCAGAGAACAGAGGAAGGGGGTGTGGGAACAAGAGTAGGGCATCCAGATGACAACACCGTCCATGTCTTGTCTCAGGAATGTTCTCACATCCCAACCCACTGGGTGTCCAGCTGTAGGCTTGTCAGTGAGCACAGGATGTCCCTAGGGGCCCCAGCTCTGCCACAGACAACCTGCCTGTGAGACGATCTGACTGGATAATACAAATCTGTTGAATTGATGTGGGTAAAACTGAGCACAAACATGAAGGCCCGCCCCTGTCTGGATGGGGAAGGGGCCTGTACAGCCACTGAGTGGACAGATCAGCTCATCAACCTAGTTCTGTGCTGTGAAGCATTTTGAGTTGTTTCCAGTGTGTTATTATTTGAGCAGTGCTGTTTATGGCAGGAACTACACATATTCTTAGACACAGACCCTCCACTATGTGTGACCAAATGTCCTCCTAGGATGGAAGTTCTATAAATAGAAAGGCAAAGCCAATGCTACGTACCTCCAAACTGCCCTATGGAAAAGTCATGGCAGTTGACCAGGGAAGCAAGTACCTTTATGCAGGTCCCTGGATAAAGAGCTGGCTTTTTGTTTTATCATCTTGGCGAGTAAGTTGCTTTGTTCTTGCTCAGATTGCCTTAGCAATCTGAAGAACTAGAACTGAATCTCACTACTTAAGTTAGAATTGCTGCGCCGCCAATGGCACTGCATCTTTTACCCTATGCGCATGCTTCTGCGGACTCCTCTTACCACGAGAGGCATTATCTCATCTGAGTGAGAGCAAGGTTTTCTGCGACTGAGGTGAATCCTTCAGTCTCATGAAACATACGTATTTTCCCTCATTTTCTTTTGCCTTTAAGATTCTACATTTGGTTTCAGTTTAAAATGTTAATTTTTGTTTTGAAACATAAGCCTCCTCTTTCATGGCCTCCTGTTTTATGTGTTATAAAAACAGCCTCTTCTACTCAAAGACATAAATATTCTATGTTGGTTTTCTTTCTGTTTGTCTGCTTTGTTGAGGAAGGGACTCACTCAGGGGAGTGCCAGTGTGCTCACCTACACTGCTTTTATGGTAACTTTTCTGTGATTACATTTTTAATTAATTTGGAATTTACATGTAAAAATTTACAGCAAGAGGAGAGATTGTCTTAAAATAAAAAGCAAGTTGTTCAGCTTAAGTATTGAATAATGCATCCATCCCCAGGACTATGAAATATATCTCATTTTATCACATAGTAAATACCTAAAGATACTTTGGTATCTTTTTGGTTCTGTGATTATTTTCATATTCTTTTATCCATACCATAATATTTTAACAATTAAATTTTTATTGAGCTGTATATCACATATACTTATACATATACATATATTTATACATATACATATACATATACTTATGATTCTAGGAGCTAGGTAGGAGGCTGAGGCAGAAGGATTGTAAATTTGAGGCCAGCCTGAGCTACATAGAGAGTTCAAGGCTAATCTGGGCTACAGAGTAAGACCCTATCTCAAAAAAAAATCAGTGGTGGCAGTGGCAATGTGGTTGTCGCCATCTCTTCTTTTCCCCCTCCCCTGACACTTCTGGTTATTCCTATCACCTTATGATCCCAGATAACTCTTAGAACTTTTTTCATCAATCTAAGCACCTCTCGGAGGAATTCTCCTATGTTTTTATTTTGTATAGCTTATATAGGCTGTACACACTAAGCACACACTATAGCACTGAGCCACACCAGAATTCTCTGTCTTTTAAAGTTTATTTTATTTTGTGAGTATGAATATTTTGCCTGGATACATGTATGTACACCACGTGTATACCTAGTGTCTGCATAGGACAGAAAGAATCCCCTTGGAGTTATGAATGAGCCACTGTGAGACATTAGGAGCCAAAGCATGACCTCCTAAGAGCAGCAAGGACTATTAACCATGAGCCATGTCTCCAGCCCCCAGACTTCTTTAAACACTTCGTTTGCATTTTAGCTGGCACATGATCAATATACACATTTACAGGGTCCATTGCAATATTTCAATGCATGTACAATTGTATAATGATCAAATCAGGGTCCTATCCATCAACCAAACAGTCACAATTTCCTTTAAGACACTCAATCTCTGACTGTATCAAAAAGTTGTCTGTTTTTGACTATAATATAACCAATCTCTCTCCTGAACCCTTTAATTAGTTTGAATCACATTTCAGCTCATTGTCTTCTGGATAAACTGTCAAACTACAAACAGTGCGTTTTTTATTTCCTTTACTTCCACCTTTTCATTTTCCCCTAGTGACCCATCTACTATGTAGCTCATGCTGACCTGTAACTTGCTACATAGCCAAGGCTGGCTTCACAATCCTCCTGCCTCAGCCTCCAGACTACCAGAGATTACAGGTGTGCACGGCCATGCTTCACTTTCGTCCAGTAGCCAGCGTTCTGCACTGGATGGCTGCTGTTAGCCCTCATGACTCGATATACAGTATTGGTGTGGACAATCACAACCACTCCTGCAATTAACGGGAAACCTCTGGTGTTTAATTAAGGATGGTGTCGCCATCTGCTCCAGGCAATTACAGCTAATCCTCTTGCTCAGAAGCGCTCTGCTCTCATCTTCTACTTTATTAACAATGGGAATAGATACTTATTTTATTAAGTTAGAATTATTCTAGACAGAATCCAAGTATAGAGACCAGTATGGTGGTCTACTCTGTAATCCCAGCACTGGGGAGAAAGAGACAGGAAGATCAGGAGTCCTGAGCCAGTCTTGGTTACAAAGTGAATTTAAGGCCAACCTGGGCTATATGAGATGAAGAAAGAGAAGAAGGGAGAGAGGGAGGGAGGGAGGGAAGAAGGAGGGAGGGAAGAAGGAGGGAGGGAGGGAGGGAGGGAGGAGTGCCAAGCACAGGTCTACAAGTCCCACTCATCAGATGAACACAGGAAGGAGGTTCACATACCTGCTCGCCTGCTGCCCTGACCCCACCAGGTTACAGAAGAGGATGACCACCCTGTTCTCGCTGTGGAGAGGCACAGAGAATCGTTGGCTGTCACGCACTGCCAAGCGTGGTGACACTGACAGACCAGACGGATGGGCTGGAGAAGAGAATGACACCAGAGCATCCAGTCACCACTAGGGGAAGGACACCAGGGGACTTTGAGGGGAGACGGTGGGGCTCCCAGCACCTGACATACAAAATTCATATACATATGATTTTGCAGTTTTAGTCAGCCAATAATTTTAAAAGATGGGCCTGAGTTTGATTAGAAAATTTCAAAACCAATCTGGAAAGCAACCTGAAATTACCTGGGTTGCTTTTATGTCTCCATCTAAGAGAACCATAGAGCATCCCCTACTGGGGACAAAAGAGAGGGCCTCTAGTTCTAATCAGTTCTGAAATACTGTTTTGTTTTGTTTTTTTTCTCAAGGAAAATATGTGTTAGCCATGATTAAATTTGAAATGAGGACTTATTTCCTTGGGTTATAACACAATCAAGGTCAATCAGTGTTTTGTTTCAGATTACATGCCCCACTATTCTCCTGTTAATGCAGAGAACATAAAACATCTGCTTCCCACAGTTCACTGACTGGGCCACCTAAGGACATAGGCTCAGAGCACT
The DNA here is from genome assembly GCA_036184795.1 of Tokudaia tokunoshimensis. Taxonomy (NCBI): domain Eukaryota; kingdom Metazoa; phylum Chordata; class Mammalia; order Rodentia; family Muridae; genus Tokudaia; species Tokudaia tokunoshimensis. The sequence goes on along the minus strand of BTHU01000010.1, from coordinate 54,065,274 downwards.
GGATACATCTGAGGTGTGGCCATCCACATTACCAACCCTACAATACTATGCCTTCTCCTACTACCTATGTCTATGACAAATACATTTTCATTTGTAAATTAGGCACAATGGGAGAACAGTAACAAAAAGCAATAGAATAGGATGGTAACAAGTTACTATCATAAGGGTTACTTAATATCCATCAACTGTGGGGCTGGGGCATAGGTAGAGCGACTGCCTGATCAGCATATGTAAGTCCCTGAGTTTGATCCCCTGTACCACACAACACAGATGCACATTAGCAATGGGTACTTTTGAAAAATTTCATTTAAGGTATTTTGACCACAGGGGGTGAAGGCAACAGAAACTCCAAAAGGGGAATCTGGAAGTAAGTGGGGACTACTGCAGGCTGCAATGGGGTCTTTAAAAATGGTCTTCTAAACTGTGCTAAAATGTACACCGATACACAATGAAAGTTAGCTTTTTAAAAAAAGACCACGTTCACCTGCCAGAGATTAATACCTTTGCCTGTCTACAGCTCAATTGGTAGAAATTTGACTCCAGCCATGGGCTGTGAATTGTAACAGTCCTGAACCAAAGATGATACCAGCACCTCCTGCTAAGCAATGATTCTCAGAGTGTGGTCCCTAGACCTGCAGCATCAGCACTCCAGGACCACGGCTGACATGCTCAAGCTACCCCTCAAGCCTTCTGAATCTGAAACTCTGAGCCCAGAAGTAGCCCTCTGGGTAATTCTAATACTCACTGAGATTTTTAATCTCAATCATTTGTTACAAGTTACAGAGGAAATGAGCCTAGCAATTGCAAACATTAAAGGCTTTCTGCCTTAGAACCCTGAGAAGACTCCGCTCATGCTGTCCCAAACAACTTATGTAAGGCACTACTGTACCTGAGAGTGTCCCCTGACCGGGCGAGGGAGGGACTTGGAAAGCATACACATTATCACCCTCTGCGATGGTATTCAGGTCCTCTTCATCAAAGAACGACCGCTGGAATCCATTGGGATACAGTTCAACCAAGATCACCTGAGATGAGAAGGATCGTGTTCTCAAAAAGAACCCACTTGATAAAAATTCAAACACAGGGCCGGCGAGATGGCTCAGTGGGGAAAGGAGCTTGTTGCCAACCCTGATGACCTGAGTTTGATCCTTGGAACCCACACGATGGAAGGAGAGAACTGAGTCCTCCAAGTTGTCCTCTGTACTCTATATGTGTGCATACACACACTCACTCACACACACACACACACACACTCACTCACACAAAATAAACATAAAATGAAAAAATAAACAACTCAGTCTTAGAACTTATTTTTCCTTTCCAAGTGTCTACATATTTTAAATCACAAAATATAGCAAATAAAATAATTTGATTAACTACAGACATGTTAACTGCAACCACACAAAAATTTAAAAAAAATCTAAAGTTTTATACCTAACTAACCTACCATAGCACAAATAGGATAAAACACTCTAGATAAATAAAAACTGACTTCCATGAACGGTGCTGCATTAAGAGGGGTTCAAAGTGGTATTACTAATTTTTCTCACATGTCAAGCCTGAAAAGCATGTTCATGGAACACAAGAAGATGGTTACACTACAGGAAAGAGACCTGGTTTCCCTGGAAACCAATCCAGCATCTTGATACACAGATCTCACAGTGCCCATTTGAGGACAGCAGCTGGGAAGTTCTCTTGTAAAAGATATATTTCAGGCTTTAAAAAAAAAGAAAAGCATGCTGGGCAGTGGTGGCACATGCCTTTAATCCCAGCACTTGGAAGGCAGAGGCAGGTGGATTTCTGAGTTCGAGGCCAGCCTGGTCTACAGAGTGAGTTCCAGGACAGCCAGGGCAATACAGAGAAACCTTGTCTCAAAAAACCAAAAAAAAAAAAAGTGTGAAACAGAAGAAAAATTTAAGTTGTAGAAAGGAAATGAACCAAAGAAAGTAGTAATTAATATTACTAATTACATAAATATTAAATTTAAACTTCATTGGCCATTCACTATAACATCATGAAATCACTTTTAACTACAAGTGTGGGGGGGGCTTGGATATTATAGTCTGGAACAATAAGAACTACTATTAACTATCTACAATAATATTTTGTGAGAGGGTCAGGGTCACAGCTGAGACCCTGGCTGACCTGGCCTGGAATCTGCAGCAATCCACTTGCCTCAGCCTCTCAGATACTAGATTATAGGCCTGAGCCAACAATACCTGGTTACTCTCTGTAATAATATTAAATTAAAAATTTATTAAATTAAAAAGATATAAGAAAATTGAAGCACTGAACCAAGATCTTTGTGTTGCTTTGAGATGATTTAACATTAAACCTTACTCATTTTTCCCACCAGCTTTTAGTAAAAGTCAAAATAAATTAATATATGTATCCTAAGTCACAAGACATAGAATAAATATACCCAGATGCTTCCATTACCATAAACAAACATGTCAATCAAAGAAATCAAAACATCAAGGGGGATGTTCCGTTCCAATCAGACTGTCTATCCTGTCCTGACACCATGTGAGTTCCATGCCCCTCACAAATGCATCGGACACTCCGCATTCCTGACAGTCCTGCGGCTACACAACCTCTGCTTCCATCAGAGTGGCCTTTTCCATCTTCCACTACTGTCATGTCTCTCAAACATTGTGCTCTCCCCCCCCATACACATACACACACACACACACACACACACACAGTTCCCTAGAACACTTAAGAGTTCATTTATTTTTACATTTATTTTATGAGGGTGGGGGCCTGACATGTGCAAACCGCAGCATGTGTTTAGAAGTCAGAAGACAACTTTCCAGACTCAGTTCCCTCCTTCTACCATGAACTCAGGACATCAGGCTTGAAAGAAGGCACCATTACAAGAAAAATAGGCATTATTTTCCCCCGTGTGAGAGTTCCACAAAAATCCTCCAGGTAGAAAAGGAGGTCAAGACGACTCAGATAGGGGTAGGAGGGGCCGGTAGACTGACAAAAGCCTTGGTAACCAGGGCGACTGATTATACAAATATACAGGTATAACCACAACCTTAAGATGTGCATACTTTGTTGTATGTGTGTTATAAGGTACGTAACAAAAAAAAAAACTTACACATATTTTTGTTTGCTTAATTTTAAAAGGTTCTACCGGGTTACCTGAGAAACATAAACTTTCCATTTTATAGTTGAAGAAACAGAAGGCTGAATCACTTGCAAGGCCCAAGTCAGAGAGCTGGAAAGCAGCCGAGTCACAACTAGAACCCCACTCGGAGAGTCCCTCTGTGATGTTAGTCTTAACTGTCAACTGACTGCATTTCGGACCACCGTGGAACACAGCTGCAAGTGCCCATGGGTACATTTCTAGAAAGGTTTAACCGAAGATGAAGACTCGCCATGAATGGGAGCAACACCAGCACCAGCCCATGGGCCAGGGCTGCACAGTGCAAAGAAGGCAGCTGAGCGCCAGCTTTCATCTCTCTCTCCGCCCCCTGACTGCAGGCTGCAGACGGCAGTGTGACCAGCTGCCTCACCCATGCCCATTCCCCAGCAATGACTGGCTACAATGTAGCCCTCAAAGGCAAAACAAACCCTTCCTCCCTGCCTTTGCCTGTTGCCACTGTATTCGGTCACAGCAATTAGGAGACTCATGTAGCCTCTCATCTTGCCACACTGCTTGTCACTGTATCACTTTTATCCCAACACGTCACAGTAAAGCCAACTCTTCACCAGGACTCCTTAGGAAGCAAAATCAAGCAGCTCACACATGGAACCCCAGCACTCAGGAGGGTTACCATGAGTTATCGTGAGTGTGAGACCAGCCTGGGCTTCATAGTCAGTTCCAGAGCCAGTCTACAGTGTGAGAAGATCCTAACTCAAAAAATAATAACAACTAAATACATAAAACAAAGACACATTTGGTGGTACATGCCTTCTAAGCCACAGAATGAGATGCTGCCTCCAAAAATAAATAAATAGATAAATAAAACAAAGACACGTTTGGTGGTACATGCTGAGCCCCCCAGCAGTAAGGTCATGTGGTCAAATCCAGCTTGGGCTACAAAGGAGGCAGTCTTAAGACAGCAAGACAGTTTTCTGCCTTCTCCATCTCCTCTCCTGTCACAAACCTTCAATGTCTGCATCTCACTGAGCACCCTTTCAGTACCCCACCGATATCCTCAGGAGTGAAAAAGGAGAAAACCACATGTGTTCCAATCCCAGCTTAGCCACCTCCTTGCTTGTGCGACCTTGCACAATTCACTTAACCTTTCAGAACCTTTTTTCTCACTTCCAAGATGAAGATCTCTGTAATATCTTTCGTACAAGAGTGGACAGGATTAACTCATGAGATAAGCTGAGCACAGTGGCACATGCCTATAATCTCAACACTGGAGAGGCTGAGGCAGAAGAATGGCTAGGAATTTAAGGCTATCCTGGAATATATATAGGGGTACCAGACCAGTCAGAATCACATAGTGAGACCTTATGTCGGGAGGGAGGGAGAGAGGGAGAGAGACGAAGGGAGAAACGGAGAAAACCACCATAACACAGTGCCCATGCTTAGTAAACATGGCTGGTTAGCTGCTGTTGGATCACAATTACCATCACCTTCTGAACTGCAAAGTGTCTCTTTGCGGTCACCCTGAGTAATAATGCAGGGAGAAGTCAAGGCTGGGTCACCGCAGACACCAAGGGACAACTAATCAAATAGAAGTCAGTGAGTCATGCTGGAGTCATCTGGAAACCACACATTAGCTTGGGCAGCTGGCCCAGTCAGCATTCTGTCATCCAATGGCCAGGCCCCAGCCGTCCCAGCACACCTCCTCTGCAGGGACGCCTCCTTCCTCTGCGACCATCTTCCTCAAGGCCGCCACCGTGCTGAGGATCGGCACAGCCAGGCCAACACGCAGGAACTGCTGGCTCTTAGAGGGGAACACCAAAGTGACACTCAAGAATCTGGAAAACAGAAAGGGAGCCAAAATTCTTAAAGGACTGAAGGGAATGGTCACCAACACCAGGGACCACGGGCACAGGCTCATTACATAGTTTGCTAGTTGGGTCCCTGTACTTTAGGTGCCCAGCCGCTAGGCGGCAGGAGAGAGCCAAATCTTCCAAACTGCTTTTCCAGAGGGTTGAACATAAAAGGATTTTGAGTGGAAACCACACTGTATAGATCTCCGATCCCTCTGATCCTATGACTGTAACAGTTAAACAGATAACATTTAAAAGAAATGAACAAATAAAACTCTGCATTTTGTAAAACAAAACAGTCAAGCTGCTTATTTTAGAAGAAATCAACCCTATGGGTCACTTTCCTCCCAATGAAAATTTCCCTTTTCAGTCTCTGCTTTCACTTCCCCTCACGGTCCCCAGAGCCCACTCCTGAGGGACAGTGACTGCTGTGCTGTGTTAATTAGCCAAGTCACAAGCTGGGATTAGAACCTGGGAAGTCTGCCCCAGGGTCACTGCTTTAACCACTGTGCTATGGAGACTCCTCAGTCACAGCCTCCATTTTGATTATCTCAATGGTGGTATGACCCATGTTACTGTGTAAGACGACAGTTAGGCTCATGACACAGACAGCACAGCAGTTCTGAGCAGATGGAGCGGTGGCTGTCACGTGCAGCCTTGTGAAGAAGTTCTGTGTTCTGCTGGATCCTGAGCATGCAGATGTGGATAAGAAGGGGAGGGGACAGGACTGAACAGATGGGAACACAATGAAGAAAGACCTCCACCGCCAGGCCCACGCCGGCTCCCACAGTCACCTTCCATGACACAGGCCAGGCCAGCTGTGTTGATGGCAAGATGGGATTCTGGGAAAGAGGCTGCCCTGAAGGCCTTGCTTTTAGACACTGCAGTCCACTGCTCTCTCACCCCAATGCCGATTTTTTTTTCCTCACCTGTACCAAACAAGCCTTTTTCTTTCTTTCTCTTTCTTTCCTCCTTCATGAAATAATCTCCCTATAATCAAGTATGGTAGTTCATGCCTACAGACACAGCACTTGGGAGGCCAAGGCAGAGGGATGGGCTATAGAATGAGTCTCTGTCTATAAATACATAATAAATAGGAAAGACAGAAAAGAAACACTTCCCATACATTTATAAAGGAGGAAGAGGATTTTGAGATATGGCAGGGAAGAGCATGTGGCAACAGAAGCCCTTGTCTGACTGAAGCGGGGGCTGGGCCAGCTCCTCAGTGGGCCAGAGACCCGAGTCAGGACACTGCGAAGGCGGCATGGACACACACGAGCATCCCGCGGATCAGCTGAAGAATGGACACTCCTCTCTCTTTAACTGCCCGTTAACTGAGTGTTGCCTGACTTTACAACCAGTCTTAGAGAAATGCTAAGTGAAAAATGGCAGATCCAGGAACCGAAGTTTCTCAGAAAAGAGGAAAGAGGGGTCAAGTATAGTGGGCGTGTCACAACACTCGGGACGTTCACCTACCTCGTCTGGCGCAAGGGGATGGGAAGGGACACACACAGGAAGGGGTCGAAGGTGTTGCTTTGCTTCAGGCAGTGGGGACAAGTCAAGGAAGACCTGTGAAGGCAAGAGCAGATGAACCGTCATCACACTTAAGCAGCTCGATAGCCCTCAATGATCTCCACAGAATGACTGCAGCACTCCCTTCCCAGCAGTTCCACGCAGAACCGAAGACAGGTGTTCAGTGATCACTTTCATGTGAATGCTCCTGCAGTCCTGCTCAAGACTCAGAACAGGAAACAACCAGAGTACCCAGTAATAGATAAGGGGCTAGACAAAATGTGGTATATCCACACTGTGGAATACTACTCAGCCATTAAAAGAAACAGAGTCCCGATACCTTGAAAATATTATGTCAAGCACCAAGAAATACACAGACCTATTGTATCATTCTACTTATATGAGATATCTAGAATAGGAAATGCCGAAGAGACACGCACTACAAATTGGTGGTTTCTAGAAGCTGGGGCCAAAGGAAGTGGAAGGTGACTACTCACTGGGTACCAGATTTTCTCTTTGGATAATAGAAATGTTCAGGAGCCAGGAAGAGATGATGGCTACCCAGCACTGAGAGCATACATGCCACTGGGCTGGACATTGAAATGTATCGTTGAACTTGGTGCAGGCACTGAGGCAGGAAGAACACCTGATCCCAGAAGTCTGAGGCCAGTAAAGGCAACATAGGGAACCTTGTGTCAAACAACAAAATAAATGGATAATTTTTAAAATAAAACAGTTGATTCTATGTCTCAGGACTCTTCCCTTTCGAAGGGAGGAGAGGGAGGAGTTTAGTCTCATGTCTCAGCATACCAAGGATGGGGGAAGAAACCCACACATCAATTTTCAAGCCAACGAGGTCTCAGGGCCTCTTTATTTCTGATTCTTAGTTTCCCTGAGCTCCCAAAACACACGAATTGCTTTTTTGAAATGGCTATTTGATTTATGTGTTTGCTTGCTTAGGTGGGAGGACATACCACAGTACGTATACCGGGTCAGAACAATCTTTGGGAGTCGGTCTTTTCCTTCCACCATGTGGGTTGTAGCACAGAACTTAGGTCTTCAGGTTTGGCAACAAGTGCCTTTACCCTCTGAACCATCTCACTAGCCTAGCCCACAGAGATTTTTAAAGGTCCAGACTTTCAGGTTTTCCTGCCATAGACTCTATATCAATGATGTATGGGAGGGACTCTAGCAAGAGTCAGATGTGGTATTTCATGACTGTAATTCTAGCCCTCAGGAGGCTGAGGTAGAAGGATGGAAAGTTCCAGGCCACAGTAGGCTATATAACAAGATACTGTCTCAAAGATAACAACAACATAGCAAGAAGATGAACCTAGATTCACCTGAGGTGTCTGCTTCTTGCCAGATCTTGGGGATACAAGTTACCTAATGGTTATAATAGGGATACAAATTAGCTAAGTGGATAGAAGTTACTATAAGGTTGGTGGCGATTTAGAAAACAGTCCCCAATGGTCTTTTGTTTCCTTGCTTGTTGTACTGGTGGTAGTGTTGGAGCACAGGGCCTCAAGGATGCTAGGTCCACTGTCTACACTGCACCACACCCCAGTGCCCAGTCTTTTCTGTTTAACAATGACCCGGGAGAACCAATGTAGTGTTTTGATAAAAAGCAGTATGTTGCAGCCGGGCGGTGGTGGCGCACGCCTTTAATCCTAGCACTTGGGAGGCAGAGGCAGGCGGATTTCTGAGTTCGAGGCCAACCTGGTCAACAGAGTGAGTTCCAGGACAGCCAAGGCTACACAGAGGAATGCTGTCTCAAAAACAAAAAACAAAAACAAAACAAAACAAACAAACAAAAAAAGCAGTGTGTCCAATAGCAATTCACTGGTCATGGCATTTGTGGGGTTTCCTCAGCTACTGCCTCTCTTCAGATCATCCCATCCCTCCAGATCACTGTGCGCAGAGGTATGCACCAAGCCACAGGATATACTCTTGCGTTGGGAAAACTTTCCAATCCCCAGTTCATACTTTCCTTCTTTTAGTCTCCAAAAAGCAAAACCAGGTGCGTTTTTATTCTTTTCTTTCATAGAGTTACATTGTATCAAACTGGTTCAAGAATATGGCTTTGATTTCTTTGTTTTGTTTTTTTTTTTGTTGGTTTGTTTGTTTGTTTGTTTTTTAGCCCTGGCTGTCCTGGAACTCACTTTGTAGACCAGGCTGGCCTCGAACTCAGAAATCCTCCTGCCTCTGCCTCCGAAGTGCTGGGATTAAAGGCGTGTGCCACCACCGCCCGGCGGCTTTGATTTCTTGTCTCTAAATTTACTTATGTGTGTCTGTGCATGTGAGCATATGCAGGTGCCTGCAGAGGCCAGAAGGGGAAGTTGGATCCTTTGGAACAGGAGTTAAAGGAGTTTATGAGCTGCCTCATGTGGGTTCTGGGATCAAAATGATCCTCTGCAAGAGCAGTATGTGCTCGTAACCTCTGAGCCACATTTCCTGCCCCAATATGACCTTATATTAGCCCTGGACTTATTTCATGTAGCAAGATGTGTGATTTGTGAAAAAAAAATTTACTAATTGGCTAATTGTTATGTATGTATGTATGTGTGTGTGTGTGTGTGTGTGTGTGTGTGTGTGTGTATGTATGTATCTTATGGTAGTGAGAACTGAACCCATAGAGTTGTATTGTATCAAACTTCATAGACTTGTATCATATCCAAATGATTCAAGAATATGACCTTACAATTCCAAACATGTACTTTATCACTGGGCTATAATCCCTTTCTTATTTTGTAAAGAACAAAGATAACATAAATAGATAACAACATAGATAACAAAGATAACTTGTTCCTAAGTTAAACTACAGAAAAGATGAGAAATATACCTGTTTCTCAGAAATTGGGAATGGTGACAGATTAAATATGACCAGTGGGCCCCAAAACAGACATGGAGGTCCTGGGTTTAGCCCTCAATACCTCAGAAGAAATGAGGAGATAGAAGAGAGAGAACCCACAATTACCCATCACCTGTTTCCTAAGGAGACTGACAGCATCCATACTCTCCCATGGAAACAGACAAATTATGACCATTCAATACACCATCTTGGAGCTGCCCCCCGCCCAAGCATCCTACTGCAGAAAATCACCTCTCATACCTCAAAAGCCCTTGCTTGCATAGGTTCGCTGATGACACTTTGTCTATACGACAGGCTCTCTGGCTCAAAGCGGTGTTCTCAGCTGTCATTAGCGCAAACATTTCTTGTGCCCCTATAGATGAGAAATCTACTGGAAGGGCACTGTAGGTCCTTAGCACTTGACCAACTCAAATATCACTTCCTGAGAAGCCCAGCCCTGAAGACCCACCCATCCCACCTAAAGTCAGGAACCTAGCATACACTTTAAAGCACCCTCAATTTTCCCAAAAAAACACCCACCAATAATGCTTAAATACAAAAGCTCTTCCTGTGCCCTTCCCACTGAAACGCATTCTTCCACTGAAATTCTTCCACACCAGACCCTGCCCATCACCCAGCCCCACCTCGCTGCCCTCTTGCCACTGATCCATCTTGGCCTGCTTCTCGTTTGTTTTCTGTTTGTCTGTTTTTGAGAGAGAGCGCCTTTTTCCGTAGCCTAGGTTGGTCTGTTTAACTATGTAGCCCTAGCTGACTTCGAACTCAGCAAGCCCCATCTCAACCTCCCAAGTACTGGAATGGCAAGCCTTGGTCAATGCATTTAGTTCTTTCTATTCCTTAAACTTGCCCTTCCAGCCCTTGAATTCACTTAGATTATTACCCACTTAGGTGTCTTGTCTCTGTGTATCCCCCACCTGGAATACCTATCCCCAGTGATTTGACTGGTAGACTTCTTGTCACTCCCCTCTTTGCTCAAATGTCCATCTGAAAAGAGGGCTTCCTGATTTCCTCATCTAATGCCAAATCTCCCACCTCTCAGGTCCCTAGGTCCCCTCTTATTATTCAAGATGATGGGGCAGGGAGGAGTATAAGGAGACTGTTGTCTAACATCACTCCCTACACAAATACCTGGAAAAGATTTAAGATTGGGCTCAGAAGATGTCCCTCAACGGAGGAATGGATTCAGAAGATGTGGTATATCTACACAATGGAATACTACTCTGCAATTAAAAACAATGAATTCACGAAATTCCTAGGCAAATGGTCAGATCTTGAAAATATCATCCTTAGTGAGGTAACCCAATCACAAAAGAACACACATGGTATGCAGTCACTGATAAGGGGATATTGACCCAGAATCTCGGAATTCCCTAGACACAATCCGCATATCAATAGATTTCTAAAAAGATGGTAGGAGAGACCCCTGGTCCTGGAAAGACTGGATGTAGGGGAACACCAGGACGGAGTAACGAGAGGGGGTTGAATGGAGAAAAGAGGGAGGGAAGGGGGCTTATGGGACTTTCGGGGAGGGAGGAAACGGGAAAGGGGAAGTGATTTGGAATGTAAATTAAAAAATAAAATAAAAAAAACAAAAAAAAAATACAAAAAAAAAAAAAAGATTGGGCTCAGAGCTTAAGAGTATTTTTCCTCTTGCAGAGGACCCCAGTTCAATTCCCAGCCCTCACATAGAAGCCCACAACTATCCGTACAGAGTTTAGGCTCATCTTGGATCTGTACTCCCCAGTACTGTCAGCAACCGAAGAGAAGATGCAGTACTCCACAGTAGCTCCAGCAGCTTCCTCGTGGTCCTCCCTCCCTGGAGCAGAGTATGGCCCCTCTTCAGACCATTTTCTGCTCCCCTAGAAAGTAGCTCCAAAGCATTCAGATACTACATGTGGCTCCTGAACAATCATCCTCAAAGATGGCGGTCCCAGCTTATTCATTCCCTCTGAAATTTCTGAAAGTAATGTAAATCCTTAAACAGAGTAGTTTTAAGTCAACCCCCCCTCCAATAAAACGCAAAGAATAAAAGTCTCCCATAAAGTATGAAAATATGTGGCTGGAAGCTGGGGTATTCATTCCCTCTGAAATTGCTGAAAATAATGTAAATCCTTAAACAAAGAAGTTTTAAGTCAACCCTTCCTGATCAAACACAAAAAATAAAAGCCCCCCCCCCCCGCCCCAGAAAGTATGAAAATACGTGGCTGGAAGCTGGGGAATTCTAAAAGACGAAATGTCACCTGCTTGAAGTGAAGTAATTAAGAAAAGGAAGTCACTAAGAGCTCTGGGGAAACACAGCAGAGTAAAGGAAAAGGGAGCAGAGAGCAGTTCTGGGGAAATGGCTTAAGGCGACACCTAGAAGGACAGATATTGGAGTCCATTTGAAGGAACAAGAAAGCCTGGCTCAGTGCAACCAAACAGATCACAGACAATTGCACATAAACACGAGATAGGAAAGCAACAGAGGGGAGTGAGCAACGCAGGGCCCAGACTTCAAAGAACCTGCGAGGGCAGAGCTTCTTCTGCACTTACTATGAGTCCGGGCAAGAAGCCCCAGTGCCTCACTTGTCTCCCAGACTCCTGTAAGGGTGACCATTCACAAGCGCTGGGGAGAACTTCAGTCTGTTTGCACTACAAGCATGAGAAACTGAGTTTGATCCCAGTATGCACATAAAAAGGCCAGATGCCATGCACTTATAAACTCAACATTGAGAAGGTGGAATCCTGGGACTCCTGGACCAGCCAGCCTAGCCTAACTAGCAAGCCCCAGACCAATGTCAGATACTATCTAAAAATCAAAAAAAAAAAACAAATAAAAAAGAACCAAACCAGTGAAAACTGAGGAACACCACCAAAGTTGACTTCTGCCTCTGCACACACACATAGACATATACAAATACCCACAAACACACACAGATTATTAATAAAATCTACCTAAGGATATATTAAGTATGTACATATTTATATTATATAAATAAATTGAATGTTTGTTATTAATGTCACTCAGTGATAGGACATTTGCCTAGCATGTATGAAATTCTGGGTCAATCCCCAACTCCTCAAAAAGCAGTAACAATAAATTATATAAATGTAAAACATACTATTTATATTATTCAACATATTTTATTATAAATGTATAACTACATACTACCTTATATATAATAGCACATATATTTCATGTGGAACATAAGTGCAAATACTTTTACATAGAATATAAAATATAAAATGTGTTATCAAATCATATGTAAATATTATGCATTGACTCTAAAAACTCTCTCACGGGAGTTGAGAGTAAAACGGCAATTACCAGAGACCAGGGAGAAGGGATGGCGGATGGGGAAATGCCGACCAATGGGACTAACCCACAGGCAGCAACAGGTCCTCTGTTCAACCAAACAGGTGGAGTGATTAGAGATGACTGAATGTTATGCAATAGATAAAAAGCTACAAAAGAGGATTTTGTAAGATTTCACCATAAACTAATGATGAACATTTGAGGATATATATATATATATATATATATATATATATATATATAAAAAACATGACATTGTATATTGTCACATTGTATATTTGACAAATGTCAAAACAGCATACCACTTACATGTTCAATTTTGGTTTTGCTTCAGCCTTTAAAAAGTGGAATCTAAACCTGATGTTAGAAACATACATATGTGGGCATCTCCTGTAAGGGAGGTTTTCTGCATCCAATGGTTTCCCTTCAACCTTGGCCCTTGTGCTCATTCCCGCCTCATCTTCGTTGAGTATGCTCCCACCCGTTTGACCCTATTCAACTACCAAAACTCATGAAAAGACACGTGTGGCCAAACGTGCTGGAGCTACGGTCTCCTCTTTGAAGTCGTGTTGATGCAAGTATTTTCACTAAACACCATGATTCTTATAAATAGTCACACTCTCATGTAGAAATACCCACAGTGCATGCTTCTTGAAGTCAAAGGCCATGTGAAGATTTTTTTTATATCCACCATGTTGAGCTGAGGTCACAGTGACTAACTCAGCTGAGCCCTCTGGCTATGCCAAGCAAACAGGAAGGGTCTCACCAGCTTCATTATGTCTGAAGGATGGTTCATCCTGGCTGCCACATTCCCTGCTTTACAGAACCATCCTCCAGCCACTCCTAAAGCAGGGCAGAAGGCCATTCCAAGAAGCCAAGAAGAAAAAGAAGAAAACCTCGAGGTTGGAGACAACAGCAGAGTGATTAACTGGGGCTGGGGCAGGAAAGGGAAGGGAACTTGAGGGTTTTGTTCTTTTGTTGTGCAGGGTCAAGGGCAATGAGATACGGGTGGCCTTCCCATACAACTCCTGGGGACTACACTCTAAGCAGTGTAAAACCACCATCTTACCTGTACTGGGCTTGAAAGTGGCTCTGCACAAAGCTGGGGCCTAAGGAGGGAGGGGCTGCAGATGGCCGGAGGTCCTCTGAGATCTTACTCACTTCCGGGGGCAGCTGCAAAGGAAAAGGGAAGAGATTGGATGCTTCCAGGCCACAGAGCCCACAGCCTCACCCTAACACCCTTATCATCCCTCCCTGCGCCCTGTAGAGCCAAGATCTTCTAGACTGGGTCACCATCACTCAGTGCTCTTTCAATCCTCCTGTTCGCCCAAAGCCCTGAGAAAGGGTGGACACGTACAGAACTCAGAACTCCAGGGTGACCATAGGGAGAACTCACACACACTCCCCACCCGACTCCACCCTGGGGTTGATTGCACTGCTCTTCAGTGCCTACATCCTGCTGGGGCCTCGGATACATCCACAACAGGTATTGTCTACAGGAAAGTGTTGACAGGTGCTACCACCTCCAGAGGTTCTAGGCAGCAGTCTTCTCCTAGTCTCTTCTCCATTCAGTTGGCTACTGCTGGACCTGCTTGCCTTGTGGCCACACCATACTGTCCTCTGGTTCGCATCTTCAAAAATGCTCTCTGCTCTGTGTTTACAGTTTTGTCCTCTGTAGTCTCTAAAATCCCTCTGCCTGTTATAACAACACTCAATATTGTGCTAAGAGACCAACTGGATAATCCAAGTTAATTACCCTAATTCAACTTTCTTAATCACATCTGTAAATAGCAGTTCCAAATCAATGCATCCTAAATATATCTTTCTAGGTCATCTTTCACCTTTCTTCCCTCAAGGCGCTGGCCTACTGCAGTATCCACTATCTTCCCTGAAAGGCTGCTACTCCCAGTATGAGTTGCTCCAGCAACTTCCCAGGTTTTCTAGCTATGCTTACTTTCTGCCCACTCCATACCACACAGGGGACATAATTACTTATGAAGTCCCTGCTACACAAAACCACACACTGATGGTTGTCCAGGGTGCCATTCCACACACAGCAACTTATAATGCAAAGCTGTTTAGTAAATATCTCAGCATCTATACAAGCCAGAGACATACAATGTTCCTGACATCATTGTATCTCAACTGCTCAATGTGTTTTACCCTCACTACCCTAAGGAGTAATTTTAGACCTGTTCTCCTTCTCACCCACTCCATCCTTGGCATTCTGGGGATTCCACCCAGGGCCTCACACACACTAGGCAAGCACTCTACCACTGAGCTACATCTCTAGCTAGACATACTTTTCAACACAAAGCTATAATGAAACACTGTGCATGTGTCTATGTGCTTTTTGAGTTGAGTATCTATCTCCCAGACCAATTTGTGGTGCTTTGGGGCCTTGAACACGCTATCTGTTTCTGTGTCACCATGAGCAGAGTTTTTGTTCTCTTAAATTGTTTCCACTGGGTATTTTCTAGCAGGGATGACACAAGTGATTAATATATTCAACTTTTCTAATCCAGCTAAATAGTTTACTTGTTCTGTAGCTTTTACCTTAGTCCATTTTCTGTTGCTATAATAAAAAATATTCCAAACTGAGTAATTTTTATTCTTACTTGATTTTTATTATTGTTGTTTGGGTTTTTCTTGTTTGTTTCTTTATTTGTTGAGGTAGGGTCTCAGCTAGTGGGACAGGAAGGTTGAGGCAGAGTCTTGTGTAGCTCCAGTTGGCCTCAAACTTACTCTTGACCCAAGACCAACTTTAAGACTTCTGGTTTTCAGGCCTGCACCACTATGCTGGAGGAAACTGAGAAATTACAATAAACCAAGAAAAGCTGATCTAGCTTGTGGTTCTTTGGGCTAGAAAGATGGTACTAGCATCTTCTCAGAAGCTGGCAAGGGCCTCTGAGCTCACAACAGAGAAAAAAATCAACTCTTCCACATCTTATGAAGTTACCATCCCACTCTGGACATACCCTACTCTCATGATTTCAACTGTCTCAATTACCTTCCAAAGCACCGACCTATTTCCAAATGTACTAACAGAGCTGAGGCTGGAGCTGAGTGGTAGGAAGTTGCTTTCCTAGTGGGTGTGAGGCCCCAGGATCCATTCTCAGCACTGCCAAATGCCATTAACAGACAAGTGTGGGGACTACATTTCCAGTGTATGAACAATTCCCTAATTCTAATATGGGAATCATGATAGTGCCCAACTGATAGAAGACATGTTTTGAGGAGTGAAAAGAATCATTTATAGATAGTGTCATAGTCAGGGTTACTACTGCTGTGGTAAAATACCATGACCAAAAGCAACTTGGGGAGGAAATGGTTTGTCTTACATATCCCAAGTCACAGTCCACTGAAAGAAGCCAAAGTAGAAACTCAAACCAGGTGGAAACCTGGAGGCAGGAGCTGATGCAGAAGCCATGGAGGAGTGTTGTTTACTGGCTTGCTCCTCGTGACTTGTACAGCCTGCTTTCTTATAGTATCCAGGACCACTATCCCAGGAGTGGTACCAATCATCATGGACTGGGCCCTCTCCCATCAATCATTAAGAAAATATCCTATAGGTTTGCCCAAAGCCTGATCTTATAGAGGCAACTTCTCAGTTGAGGTTCTTTCCTCTCAGATGACTCTAGTTTGTATCAAGATGACATAAAAAGTAGCCATCACAGAGAGAGAGAGAGAGAGAGAGAGAGAGAGAGACTGAGACCTAGCCTGGCACATACTGAGTACTGTACAGATTGTAGGTATAACATATTGGAGATATCTAATAGTGTTTTGTTTTTTTGGTTTTTCGAGACAGGGTTTCTCTGTATAGCCCTGGCTGTCCTGGAACTCGCTCTGTAGACCAGGCTGGCCTCGAACTCAGAAATCCGCCTGCCTCTGCCTCCCAAGTGCTGGGATTAAAGGCGTGCGCCACCACCACCCGGCTTAGTGTTTTGTTTTTAAACAAGAGTGGTAGCTCTATGCTTACAGAGATTCTTTAACTCAACAGCCATTCCCAGGTAAAGAAGGACGTAATTAAATGTCCAAGTAACAAGCAGGTGGCCTGCGTGGAAGCAATGAAGGTGGAAAGAGATGGGAGGGTGACTGAGTCACCTGTGTAAGGGCTCTTAATTCAGCAGAACCAGGAGGAGGAAAGGAAAGAATAAACCCAGTAGACTCCAGAAGTCAAAGGAGATGGGGCTTGGGAAGGACAGACCAAGGTCAAGGGTGGCTCAGCAGCCATACACAGCAGCAGAGCGGCAGGTGTTTGCAAGAGCTTGGAGGTGAACTTGCATTAGGTATGGACATTGGGTTGTTCTGCCCAGGATTTGCCCTTCTTGAGACCTCGAGTCTAGACCCTGCGTGGGAATATGTGAACTGTCTTCTGAGTGGAGCACAGCGGTGATTACCCACGTAAGACCTTCCACAACCCCAACTTGTTGATGCTCCCTCATAGAGAGGACCTAGGAAGGGTCTTTTGCCCTCACCTGAGACTCTAGCCACTCTCTCTGTGCCTGTCAGCTGTCAGTAATCCCAGCCCAGATCGAGTGGTCTCAGGGGGTTCAAAGAAGCTAGAAGGTACTGAGAGTAGGAGACCCCATGTGCATAGCTTTAGGAGGTCACCACTCACACTGGGATGGGACCTTTTAGTGATATAGCTGTTCTGAAGTCATGTATAAAGCTCTAAGGAGCCCCTCACCCATGTTCCTGTGGGTAAGCCCAATCAATTCATTGGTTCGTCAAGCAAGATTTGGATGGAGTGGCCACTTTGGTCTGTCACTGGAGACTTCTCTGGGGTAAAAGAGACATTGGTTGATGTCTCCCCAGGAAAAGCTTAATTCCCTACCATGAGACAGGTCCATGACCCAAACTGCACCAAGATGTCCGGCCAGGATACAAGTCATGGGCAGAGTGACCAAGCTTGAAAATACCGATTGTAGCCGACGAGATTAGGCAAGAAAGCTAGCAGCTCTTGCCATCGAGGTTCTTTTTTGCCCGGAGCTATCTAATTCTAGACAAGTGTCTCGTTTGATCCTATGTGCTTCTCCCCAGCTGGCCATCTACATTCTCCTCCTAGGGCACTTCCAGCTGCATGCAGGAACTTACATGATACAGAAGGTTTCTATATAAAGATGACAAGTTGAGACTAGGCATGACTGTGGATAGGGTCACCAAGTGATGGAGTGTGGAAAGAAAACCCTAAACAAAACATGGAGAGAGGCAGAAGGAAGTCATTCACAAAACATGGACTACGAGGTCAGAGGAACATGAGTCCGGTCTGCTAGGCAAGCCAACCTTGATACCTCTCAAAGCTTCATTGTATGCTTACATAGCATCTGTATCCTCTCAGCAAGGAACTATGACAAAAATCAGGAGGTGAGATACACACCAGAAACAGGCTCACATCTGTAATCCCAGCACTTGGGAGGCTGAGCCTGGAAGACCACTGTGTTGAAAGGTACCTTAGGCTACAGTTTGAATATTGAGTCCAGCCTAGGCTACAGTGTGAGTTTGAGGCCAGGAAAAGTTACTGAAGGAAACCCTGTCTCAGAAAGGAAGGAGGAAGGGTAGGAGAGAAGAAGGACTCTTACCTGGCACACAGTAGGTACTTAATACACATTGGCTGCTATTTCTCTCCCTAGACTCATTCCCACCTTTATTCTGCAAATATAGCAATTTCTGGAAAACTATCAAAAAGATTGTTTACGTGTCGGTGTTCAGAGGGCAGTGAAAATACAGTCCTTGCAGGATGGACGTATTTGAGAATCGTTAAAGTAATGGAAAAGAGAGCAGCCCTTATGTTTTCTATTCCAGTTACAAATGAATCTCGCTGTATGGTTTTCCTATGTCCTCAGTACAGAAATAACTTCAAAGGAAAAGAAATCACTCCAGGTACACAGAGGGCAGGAGCTTTCTTTGTTGAAAGGGAAAATGAAGTTTTCCTGCTAAATAACCACAAAGCTCTGTCTGCTGCCTCCAAGACACACAGCCCAGCCTCAAGGAGCCCTCCTTCAAAAAAGCAACTTCAGAAGGATGGATAAAGAGACATTGCTGGGGCTGGAGAGATGGCTCAGCAGTTAAGAGCACTGACTGTTCTTCCGAAGGTCCTGAGTTCAAATCCCAGCAACCACATGGTGGCTCACAACCATCGGTAACAAGATCTGACTCCTTCTTCTGGAGTGTCTGAAGACAGCTACATATAATTAATAAATAAATCTTTAAAAAAAGAGAGAGACATTGCTGGTGTTGCTGGGTCAGAGTGAGGCTGAGTAGACCTTGTCTAGGGGGATGCTCTGCTCCTACCACACCTGTTCTATGGAGGGAAAGAAAGCTTAGGTAGGAACCCTGGAATCAGGCTGAGTAGTCCAGTGAGGGATGATTTTGATTCCTGCTTGGTAGGAAGCCACCAGAGCAAGGCAAGCAGAGATGACATCACTTTGTTCCCTTCCTGAAGAGACCTGACTTCAGAGTGGAGAATGCCATAGAGGACAATATTGGAAAGGTGTCACTCAAGGGATAAGCACCTGCCCAGCAAGCACAAGAGTCTGGGGTCCATGCCCAGCCTGAAAGAGAGAAGGGAGAGGGGAAAGGAGAGAAGGGAAGGAAGGAAGGAAGGGAGGGAGGGAGGGAGGGAGGGAGGGAGGAAGGGAGGGAGGAAAGACCAGTTTGAAGGAGACACATATTCATAGGGGACAAAGATTTTAGAGCAAAGCTTCTCAACTAGAGGGTGATTTGGGGTGATTTGGGTTCCTACCTCAGGGAACATTTGCCAACGTTTGCATGAAGCTTTAGTGCAAGTCAGGATTGCCCCTAGCACCTAGCAAGAAAGACAATGCTAATGCTATGACACACAAGTCAACTATATACCAGGTAATAATAAGTTATGAAAATTGTCAAAGTTTTGTACAAAGTATTGTATATCTTACAATACAGAACATTCAGTAAGTGGTATCATCTGTGTGTGTGTGTGTGTGTGTGTGTGTGTGTGTGTGTGTGAACAAACACATTTCACTTTTCAAAATGTGTTCCTTGAATGTACAGAAGGCACAGAAGTAGACAACATGTATCTACCCAGTGATGTATTCTTTGGGCCAGCAATTAATTCTGTAAAAGCCTTCCTTAGCCCGTGTTCTCCCCACAGGGATGTGACCCTGGGATATCCAGTCAGGCTGCTTACTGTATCCCTCTGACCACATGCCCAGGAATGAGCACGCCATCAGGGTTTGCTCTGCCAGGCCAGCCTCTGGAGACTCTATGAGCAATGCAGAGGCTCTCTTGCTACCATGTGGGCAGAGCCAGAAAGAGAATGAAGAGATGGAGTCAAAGATACGGTGACATCACCTGGGATCTTGGATTCAGTCCCACCCAAAGCTGCTTCAACCAGATTTGCAGGTTATAAAACAACAACAAATGCTCTTTCCTTAAGCCAGAGGAAGTTAACTTTCTATCACATAAAAAATACAAAGATATGAATAAGATTTGTAGAAAAATGACTACAAATAAAAGTAAAATCACCCATTCCCTCCCAACCCAGAAGAAGCATCACCATGTTGGTGTGCAGTACCCTGGGATTTTTTTTTTTTTTACGACAGGGTCTTATTGTGTATCCCTGATCAGCCCAAAACTCATTAGGTAGACCTGACTGGCCTTCAACTCACAGAGATCCTCCTGGCTCTGGGATTAAAGATGTGCCTCACAGTACCTAGCTTCCACCTGGAGCTTTGTCGGGTGACTACTAGTTTGTTCGCTGGTGCCCTCCAGTCATTTGGAGTGATTGCTTTTAAAACAAGAAAACAGACTTTCAAGCCAGAGTCTCTTAAGCTAGAATCCTGACTAAATCCTCCCCTTTATTTAAGATTAACTTTAGTTGTGTGTGTGTGTGTGTGTGTGTGTGTGTGTGTGTCTGTCTGTCTGTCTATCTCTGTCTCTGTCTCTGTCTCTGTGTGTGTGTGTGTGTGTGTGTGTATGTGCAGGTGGCCAGAAGCCAGAAGGAGGAGACAGATCCCTTGAAGCTGGATTTACAGGCATTTATGAGTTGCCTGTGTGGTTACAGGGAACCAAAGTCTTGTCCACTGGTAGGGCAGTATTGACTCTTAACCACTGACACGTCTCTGACCCCACGACTGGCTCCTCGTTAACTGTTTGTGCTGGGATTACAGACATGTGCCATCCAGTCTGGCTTCCCAAGGGGTTTGCTGTTTTTGTTGCTGCCGTTACTGGACTCATGAGAGAGATGGGAATCAGGTGTCCAGATAGGTGTCAGAAGGGCTGAGGAAGTAGCTTCAAGGTAGACCACACTTGCCTATCAGGCCTAGGGGTGAAGTTCAAGTCTCAGTACAATGAGGGAAAGAAACAAGAAGCTGATGACGCAAACCTGGAAGCTAGGCCTGAATGCCTGTGAGATCCACCAAAAACGTGCTCCTTACTGGCTACTTACTAAGGTGCGAGAGGTGCACACTCAGGACCGGGGAACTCTAACTTGACTCACTTTTCGGTGAAGAACAAAGAGATCACAGTAAAGCAGGGCCATTATTGATTATTGGTCTTTATTTAGGAAAGTGATAATGAACACAGCTGACGTGCCAATCAACCGTGACTCTTACAAAGTACTGTAGTATGGCTGGGTGTGGTGACAGATACCTGTCATTCCAGCACTTAGGGAACCTGGGGGCAAGGGGTAGGCTTGACTTTAAAAAAACAGCTTAGACTATATAACCAAGGTGTAATCCCCAACACTGCAGAGACTGAGTGATCTAGAAGTATTGGCACAAGTTCCAGCCTGAGCTATACAGTAAGACTCCGTTCAAACAAAACAAAACAAAGCCAACAACGACAGCAGCAAACCACAGAATTACAATGCTTTCTTTGTCTCAAAGGTCTGGGCGGGGGGTTCATCAAAATCAGAAATTGCCCACCCATGTCTTAAGAAAAACAGAAACCATTGCTCTGTGAGCTGCACTAACCAAGAAAGCAATAGTAGAGTTGGTTGAATGTGGACTGTCTAAAAATAACACAGAATGACTATCGTGGCTCCAGGCATCCAGACAAGACAAATGTATAGAAAAGGGTAGAGAAAAATTTAAGGAAAATATTTTTGGGGGTGGGGGAGGGGTATGGCTCAATTTGAAAAGTATCAGCCATGTAAGCATAAGAATGTGAATTCAAGTTCCCAAGAGCCAGGCTTGGCTGTGTGCACCTGCAGTCTCCACACAGGGGTAGGAGGGACCAGAGCATCCCTAGGGTTTGTTGCCCAGTCAGTTTAGCCAAGTCAGCAAGTTCCCAGAATATCAAAAGAGCCTGTCTTTAAAAAAAAAAACAAAAAAAAACAAAAAACAGATCTAGGAAGACACCTGGCATTGATCCCTGACATGCACATTTGCACCTGCATACATACAGACATACAAACAAAAAGAACTGTTTTTAAAATTATGAGCCACAATAGAATCCTATTCACAGTTATCACTGGGATCAGGGAAGACAAGAAATACTGCAATAGGACAGAAGGACTGTCTAAAAGAAGTGGGCAAGTCCACCAGGTATACACAGTGGCTGGAATACACAGGAGTCTAAGGAGTTGAGTAAATACCCAAGGGAAAAGGAAGATCAACACACACGCAGATTAGAGAGTGACTAACCTGTTCAGATACCAGCCCGTGAGCTGAGCCCTCCAAGTCCTCATGGACCCGATCCAGAAGCCAGAGCAGGAATTCCAGGGCATCGTGTTGGGAATTGCCTTGGAACTGGGAGCCATACTTAGAAACAGCATTCTGAAAGGAAACAAAGACAAAAGTCACCTTGGGCCTTGACACAAACAAATCATGCTACCAAGTGGTCATCATTCAGCCTTGACCTGAGATGACAGCCATGGGTAGGAATAGGTTTCCTTGCCTCAAGCTGGGGGTATATGGGACCTCTGAATACAAGGCACTCCATACCCTGAAAATCCATGAGACTATCTCTACAGAACAGTGTGTCTGTATGTGTGTGAGGTCTCTGTGTGTCTCTCTGTGTGTCTGTGTGACTATGTCCATCCATGTATCCATCTGTGTATGTGTATGTGTGTGTGTGTGTGTGTGAGTGTGTGTGTGTGTGTGTGCTAGAGATCTAAACTCAGGTCTACTTACTCACAAGGCAAGCACTTTACTAAGCTATCTCTCAGCCCCTTTGCTCAATACCTTCCCAGTGTCCACCCCCTGTCCTCCTGAAGTTCTTACCCTTTGATCACTGGGATCCCAGGCACCACTGACCTTCGCTCTATCACTCTCCTTCCTCACTCTCTCTCAAGTCTCCTCATAGGAAACCACTCTCTTAGGCTGACTGCATTGATTCTCAAGGCTTCCATTCTTAGGTAATGACCACACTGAGAGCAAGATTGACTTCCTAAAGTACAATGTGTGTAGCTCCTTCATCAAAATGCTGGCTGTGGGTCTTCATTCTGATTACTCTCTTTAGGGTCTTCCCCTAAGTGTCGGTGTAGCCAGCCCCTCAATTCCAAATCTCTAAAACCCCACCCTTTGTCTTAGCACTGATGTCATTTCTCGGAAGCTCCCTCCTACCTCAAAGCATCAACCTACTGTTGAGTTCTAATGACTTCTGCTCACCTAGATGAGATCAGTCGATATCTAAGCAGATACCACGTCCCTTCCTCCCTGGCCCTCTGGGTACATAATAAATCAGACCAATCTTCCTGCAGCCCAGCTAATATAGCAAACCCTTCTTTCACCTACCTCTCAGCACAAAATAGTCCAAATTCCTTCATTGCTCATGTTCCAAACTCACATCTTCTCTACTCTCTGTCTCTGTCTGTCTCTGTCTCCCTTCCCCTCCTCTCCTCTCCTTTCCTCCTTCCTCACCCTCATCAAGATCTATAGCCCTGTAGCCCAGACCTCAAACTCAAGTCAAGGATGACCTTGAACTTCTGACCCTCCTGTCTCGACCTCCCTAGCACTAGGATTAAGCCATCATGTCTACCTCTTCCCTGTTTCACAGCTCCAGGTAAAAAAGCCACTCTGATGCCCCAAACATACTTTCTGGTTTCTATGGACTACATCAGCACATTTGTCTACCTCCCATATGAGTTCTGTCCCCTTCGGTTCATTGTGAATTCTCTTGCTCTTAGCCTGGCTACCTCACAACCAAAGCCTCACAAAGAATTTGACAACTACAAGAAGACAGATAAGATGGGATTTTTAACAAAACTGTGTAGGGCTGGGGTCCTGGCTCAGCATGGAAATGTACTTGGTGCCAAGCACAACAACCTGAGGGAGCATTCAATCCCAGAGCCCATGGTGGAAGAAGAGAACCTGCAAATTGTCCTTTAATCCCATACAAGTGCTGTGGAAGATTGGCACCCACATACATGGGTATGCATACCTCTCCATGCATGGGTATACATAACCCCCACAGTAATTGACAAATAAAAGTCAAATTTAAAAAATTAAAGTCTCTCTGCATCTATATAGCAATTTCACTTTGGAGAACACAACTCTAGGAGAGAAAGAAGCAAGAATATTTCTATGGACCAAAATTATTGGCAAGAAAACCAGGTGTGGTTCATCACACCTGTACCCAGTACCCTGAAGGCTGAAGTAGGATGAGCTTAAGTTTCAGGCTAGCGTAGGTTATATAGCAAGATCTTTTTCTAAAAACAAACAAACAAGCAAACAAATAAACAAGGGGCTAGGGGTTAAATGTGGAGAGCTTGCCTACCCTGTGTAAGCCCAAGGTTGGATCCCAGCACCATGAGGCTGGACTGAAGCTACAATACTCAAAGTTGATCAGTGACATTTGGGACGTTTATCCACAGCACAACATTGCTAGGCCTTCTGAATGCGTGCGTGTGTGTATGTGTGTGTGTGTGTGTGTGAGAGAGAGAGAGAGAGAGAGAGAGAGAGAGAGAGAAAGAGAGAGAGAATGTGAGTGCGTATGTGTGAGAGAGGAAAGTAAGGAAAGTAGGAGTATGTGTGTATATCTGTGTGTATGTGTGGGAGAGAATGTGTGTGAGAGTATGTGTGTATGTGAGTGTGTGTATGTGTGCAAGAGACAGAATATGTGTATATGTGTGAGTTTATGTGTGCGTGTTTATGTGAGAATGGGGAAGTGAGAGAGAGAATGTGAGTGTGTGTATGTGTGTGCGTATATGTGTGTGAGAGAGAGATAAGATGTGTGTGAGAGTATGTGTGTATGTGTGTGAGAGAAAGTATGTGTGTATGTGTGAGTTGATGTGTATTTGAGTGTGTATGTGAAAGTGTGGGGGGATGAGATAATGTGAGTGTGTGTACATGTGAGTATGAGTGTGTGAGGGTATATGTGAGAGTATGTGGATATGTGTGTGAGAGTGTGTGTGTATATGTGAGTTTATGTGAGTGTGTAAGAGAGTGCATGTGTCTGTATATGTATGTGTATGTATGTATACGTGAGGGTGTATATGTGTGTGTGTGTGTGTGTGTGTATGTGTATGTGAGTGTATGTGTCTTCTCTCCCAAACACTGGTGATTTTAACATATTTCTTCTAGTTATTTAATAGTTCTAGCCATATTTTTTTCTGCCCAATAGTTTTTACCATTTCCATTTCTTCTCCTACTGTTTTATCCACAACTATCAAAACAAAAGTGAAGAAACTGGGGATACAGTTCAGTAGTAAAGCACTTCCCTAGTGTGCGAGAGGCCCTGACTTCAATCCTTAGCACCACCAAAAAGAAAACAAAGAGTGAATCTTTGCTTCAAGAAAGGGACACCCCTACAGAAACATCAGAAGTTCAAGGTCATTGTCCACTTAGTGAGCTGGAGACCAGCCTGGGATACTTAAGACCTCTCTCTAACAAACCAATAAAAAAAAAATAGAAAAATTAAAAATCTAAAATAAATAAAAGGAAATGCCACTAGTATGTTGTTGTCTATCTAAATTTGATTTTAAGCACATAAGTCTTCGAAATTCCAGATGGCTGAAACCCTTATTATAACTATAGAGAAGCTAAAAGACCATAAAAGAGAATACATGTCTAGATACATAGAATATATCTGGGCATGGTGGTGCATGCCTGCAATCCCAGCGAGAAAGAGACAGGAAGACCCTGAGTTCAGACCAGCCAGGGCTGCACAGTAAGACTCAGGAAAAAACAAAACAAAACAAAACCACTTGATTTTTGCAAAAAGACATGACATGAACAAATCTAAGGCTTCTAGCATTGGGATAGGAAAAAAGAAACAATTTGTATAAAATATTTGTAGAGCCTGCACCAACACAGCTACACAAACAGAACAAAGCAGAACGGATACACAAACAATGGAGGAGAAGTTCCAAGAATAGACTAAACAAGAAACACCGGAAGCACTTCCACCTCACTCAGAATGGAAAAGGTTTTTCCAACAAGTTAGTAAATCAGAGGCGGCCTTTACAAAGCCTGGCCTCCACAACAACGAGGGCTTAGAGCAGCGGTCTCAACGTTCCTGACACTGTGCCCCATTAACATAGTACTTCATGTTGTGGGGACCCCAAACCATAAAATTATTTTTGTTGCTACTTAATAACTGTAATTTGGATACTCTTTACCAATCTTAATATAAATATCTGATTTTCCCATGGTCTTAGGTGACCCCTGTGAAATGGTCATTTGCTACCATCCCCAATGGGTCTTAACCCACAGACTGAGAACCGCTGTCCTACAGAGAACCACTGTCCTACAGACTTGGGCTGAGAAAAGAATTAATCTTGAGTGTTCTCATCTCTAAAAAAGGGTTAAGTGTACGATATTGGTAGGTATGTAATTATTTGGAATTAACCATCTTACCCTGTATACATACCCCAAAGCATCATATTATACATTATGACATAGAGAATTTTCTTGTCAATTGTAAACTTCATAAAGCTGGGGCAAGTGGACTAGTGAGACAATACCCAATCTCCTCTGGGAGATTTCTTAAATGTATATCTGAAACCTGCCATTATCATTTGGAAAAAAATCATCAATGTAGATTGTAAATAAAAATAATAATAATTATGGGGTGTGGTGGTACCTCCCAGCACTTGGAAGGCAGGGGCAGGCAGATCTCTGTTGAGCTGGAGGCCAGCCTGGTCTACAGAGCTAGCTCCAGGATAGCCAGGACTGCACAGAGAAACTCTGTCTCAAAACAAAACAAAATAATAATGACAATAACAACAATAACACCCAATGAAGTTGATTTAAAAGGAAAAGAAGGTGCTAGGTCAACTGACACCCATGTTTCCTCTCAGCATTCAGGAGGCAGAGGTAGACCAGTTCTTTGAGTTCTAGGCCAGCCAAGGCTGTAGAATCTGTGAGAATCTGTCTCAAAAACTAAAGAAAAATGAAATGAAGGGTAAGCATTTAAGATGGGGAAATGTTTGTCCAGGTACATGCACCTGATAAACCGCATTAAATCCAACACAAAATGGATGCACTTCACTATATAACTTCCACCCCAAAAAGGCTTGTTTTAAAAGTAAAACTAGAAAGTTATTAAAAGATTCACTCCTTTTCTTTTGAAAGGGTGGTTCCACTCATAGAATTGAATATTTGGAAATCATCAGATCTCAGAACAATAATTTAAATACAGGGAAATTGGAGATGGACAGGGCTCACGTGGTTAAGAGCACTGACTCTTTCAAAGGATACAGGTTTGATTCCCAGCACCCATGTGGTAGCTCACAACCATATCTACCTCAGGGAACCAAGGCCCTCTTGGGTGCCATGTGGTGCACAGACATATATGCAGGCAAAGAACCCATTTACATAAAAGGAAAGAAATATAATTTTTAAATAAAATAAGTGTAAAACATAAGGGAAACTTCCTTATAGTGTGCTAACTGGAAAACTCCATAGTACATCATTCTATCCACAAAGGACTGGTCCATTTGATGATACAGTCAAACATTAAAAGTCAATTTCTGTGCATCATTCTAATGCCAAGAGGCCTTGTAATAATACTTACATGATTAAAAAGAAAGAAGAATATAGCAGGATGTAAAGGGGTGTACACTGTTAACCCTAGCCCTTGGGTGCACAGGCAGGCAGATATGAGTTCAGGGCCAGTCTGGTCTACATAGCAAGTTCCAGGCTAGCTAGGTTACACAGCCCTAGCTCAAAAACAAACAAACAGAACACAGAACTAGAATTTCTAATTGTTTAAAACCAATAAGTTTACAGTGGTTTATTTTTCTTGTACTTTAAAATTTTTTTCAATAGACATATTTTTTAAGACTTATTTATTTACTTATTTATTCATTTATTTAATGTACATGAGTGCTCTGTTTTCATGCACACCAGAAGAGAGAATTCTATTACAGATGGTTGTGAGCCACCATGTGGTTGCTGGGAATTGAACTCAGGACCTCTGGAAGAGCAGCCAGTGCTCTTATCCACTGAGCAATCTCTCCAGCTCCAAAACATATTTAACTATATCATTATAAAAGCAAAAAATTGTGGATAAGAGGATTTGTAAATGTATTTAATCAGCCGAGTGGTTGGTGGTGGCACAGGCCTTTGCACTTGGGAAGTAGAGGCAGGTGGATCTCTGTGAGTTTGAGGCCAACCTGGTCTGCAGAGCTCCAGGACAGTCAGGGCTACACAGAGAAACCTTGTCTTGAACCCCTCCCCACCAAAAATAAAAGTGCATTTAATCCATTTTCTACTAAAATGAAAATGGTCCTACTATGTGTGGGAAACTGGTGAGTCTGGGCTCTAGAAGGGAGAACATTGTAAACCCATTGTAAAACCAACCCATTTGTGGGTGTGGGGTCAAGCCCCACCCTGCTGGACTCTTCCTGGGCCCAAAGCAATCACCTCAACAAGGTGAAATCTCTAATTCTCCACTCTCCTCCCCAGCTCCACGAGCTTTCATCAATGAATTTGACAAAAGGATTCTTGGCCTGAGTTCCAACCTCTGCTCCACCCCTCCCCTTGGCTGTCATTTTCCCTTCCCAGGCCTGGAGCCACTATATCCCATCTCCCATGTCCTTAATTGACACTTCATCTTGCACAACTCAATTCAGGGTACAGGGACCTCAACAGGGAAGGTCCCACTGCTCCTCCAAACAAGTCATCTTGCCACAACTGTCACAGCTCCTTGTGTGGTCCCTTTCCATCTTGACGCCAGTTCTGAGGGCCTGCATGACCACTGTCCATTTCTCCTCTAGACAGTGAACCCCTGGGAAGCAGTCCCTGGATGTGGATTCAGAGTTGTCACTCAGTCCCAAGATCTGGTTTTTACCCATCATTCATCACACAGTCCGTGTTCCCAACAGAATGTCTCCACTGTCGATAAACTCGCATTGACTGGGTAAAGGTTTCAATATCCATAAAAGACAGCTGTGCTCACCTAGATTACCATCCCTAATATTTAAAATCCAGGATTCTAAAATCCATTCCACCCTCCAAGTTTGGTTACCTAAAAGTCCCAGGACAACCCCCAGATTATGTCTCCCTCATTAACAACTTGGTTATCTTTCAGTTCCCCGAGGCACTGGGAGCTCCCAGGCCCTGGGGATTCAGACAGCAAAAGAGAGGAAATCCTGGTGAGTCACTGGTAGTGACTATGAATTTCAGTTTCTTCTAAGCTACTTGTCACTTTCGACGCTGTAGTAACTGGGTGGGAATATATCTGGTAAAAGAAAGCTTATAGAAAGATCACCTCCCTTCCTCCTCTAGGTCTCTCTGCAGGAAGGAAGTGTAATTTCTAGAATAACCATGTTCTCTGTGCTCTCTATAACCCACTCAACTACTCCATAATGAAGTAACTGTCATATACTTTGATTTTACAGATGAGAAAAGATCGATCTGCATAAAAATCATATCGCCCCAGAGACCTTGCTCTTTCTGTATGTACACCAACCAAGTATGTTCCTTTCTTCAGACAGAATCTGTCACTGAATCTAGAAGCTCAAGAATCAGCTAGATCGTTCATACAGCAAGCCCAAGGGATTCACCTGCCTCCATCTCCCCAGGGCTGGAACTGTATTACAGGCCTACACTGGGATTACAGGTCCACAGTGAAGATAAAAGCCTGCAGTAGGACACCTGGCTTTTTTCCTTTTTATCTGGGTTCTGGAAACAGAACTCATATCCTCAAGGCTTACATGACAAGTGTTCTGTGAGTCACTGCCCACAAGACCTTGCTCCTAACCACCTACTACACTGACTATCATATTTGAACAGCAAATGTGACCCAAAAGTAATAACAACGATGTCAGTGTGACTACTGTGCTCCCTCAGGAACAGAGATTAGAGAGGAAGGCAGTGGTTAGCATCCTTGCGGGTAACAGGACAAAGACTGCTTCTCAGGCTGAAACTTAAGAACCACGCATGCTTGTGGAATGAACACCGACGTCGTATTCACCCTCAACTCAACAACGATCACTAGTCCGTGGGGCGCTTCACCTCTCTGCCCAGAGCTGCGGTTTTGCAGCAGGATGTGCATCAATTATGGAGAACACTTTCATCCAACTGGGACCCCACATTTGTACTTTAACACTATCTCATGACCCCATAACATCCCCAGCAAGGGGACTGTAATCTTGCAGATAGCAAATGTCATCTCCTGCTCACATACTGTCAACACTTATTATGAATTAAATGAAAGGGTGCCATCTCTACTATAGCACTCTTACCAACTCCCTCTCCCTACTTTTGAGAGTAACTGACCCACGGGGCTTAAATAATCCAAAGCCTCTGCGTCCAAGGTCATACATGATCTGAAGACCTTCACCTGTCATCAGTACGCATCACCTTCAGGCCTATGCCCTTTCTACTTAATGCTCGCTCTACCTGGATCATTGCTAGACCTGGTCCTTCTCGGCATTCTGCTCGCCACGCTTGTACCTCCTCCTTCCCCAAGCTCGGCCTTCAAGGATCGACTTCCCACTCTGCACCCTTCCAGATCCGAAGCACTAACTCACCCTGGCCGACAAACCTGCACTCCTCCAACTGGTTTTAACCACAAAAGTGGTCAACACACTTAAGGTTGCCAGCTCTCCCCAACCCAGCTCAAAATACCGGGAGAAACTAATTTCTAAAGAAATCATTTGCAAGTGATAATGCTAACACGTCACCTCAAAACAAAGGCGGTAACCTAAGGCTGGGCTGGCTAAGTTGTGTCTACTGAAGACACCCCCCCACCCATCCACCCACAAGAACCCGATTTGGTTCACACGCCTTTCAAGAACCGAAACCAGAAGGGTCGGAGGAGGCTGCGGGCGGCTGGCGCTGCCTACCTTGAACTCTGCGGAAAGTTGGGGTGTGTATTCGCGCGTCCAGAGCGCGCGCACCAGCGCCGCCAGCTGCTCGGTGACCTCGGCGCGGCCGGGCGCCGCCCGGTAGCGCCCCAGCGCTAGGAACTCGGCCAGCAGGTCGGTGTTGCTGAGACACTGCACCACCGCGTTCATGAAACAGGTGTTGCCATGGTTCTTCAAGCCCTGAGCACCGGGAGGACGCGCCCCGTCACCCGAAGATATCTGGGGTTGGGATCCCGGAGGACGATCTGGCCCTGGGCTCCCAGCAGTGGCTGGTGCCGGGCCCGGGGCGCAAGCAAAGCCCCCTTCTCCATCGCCATCGTAGGGGCTGGGCTGGGCCGGGGGCCGGGGTGGCGAGTCCCCCGAGCGGGAACGGCTGCCCAGAGCTAGCAGGAAGCGGTTAAGCAGGCGGCGCAGGGAACGGCGGCGGCGGGGCCGGGGCGCGGGCGGCCCCTCTCCCAGTGCGTCCCCCGCGCCCGGATCCATGCTGGCCATGCACGGTGGTCCGGGAGCGGAGCCCCCGGGACCCGAGGTAGACCGGCAGCTCCCCGGTCCTCACCGCCTCCCGGAGGCGCCGGGCGCCGGCTACCTGAGAGCCAGGTGTGCGGACACCGGGCGAAGGCGGAGCCAGGGGCGGGGCTACCCCGCCCCGCCCCGCCCCGCGCGGGAATCCGGCCCTAGGGCAGCGCCCCGCCGGGCTTCCGCCCCCGCGGCTGGAGCTGGGAATGCACTCCCGGGGAGCCCGCCTAGTGGACTTCCCCGCCCTTCCTTCCGGCCTTAGAGCGGGCCTTTCACCTCGGCTCGTCTTCCCCGCCCGTCCCTAAACTGCAGACATAATCCGGGGATGGACCCTTCAGGACCCAGGGAAGCAAAGCCCTGGCTCTGGCTAAGTTTCTGGTCGTGGAAGCCACGTGAAGACTAAGACAAATGACCGGCGAGCGGTGCCCTTGTTCTTGCCCAGGGGTCCTGAGAGGCGCACGCTGGCAGCTGTGCAAGTGGGGAGCCCAGGCTCAGGTGTGTGCGGTCAGGTGGCGCCACCTCCTTGCAGCCTTTGCCTACACAGGTCACCCCAGGACCTGAACTGGGAGTGGGAGTGCTAGTGGGTTGGGAGTTTGTTTTCTTTTTCTTACTGTTTTGTTTTGTTTTTCAATAACACAATAGATAACAGTCATTTCCCCCAAAACTTGGGAGACTTGATCGTCCTGGATTTCATTGGTGAAGGGAGTTCGGAGAGGTTGAGGCTTCGAAATGAGAGGAACCGAAATTCGACCCTCCCTGGGTGCACTGCAGAGTTCAGGCCCTTTACAACCCCACTATTTGCTTGCAGGAAGTTTTCCGGTTCTCAGGCGCGCCCCCTACTCGGTTGCTACTTACTCCACCAAGCAAAACCCTGGCAGTATCCTTACCCAATCAGAATTAGTTTGGCCTTGCCCCTCCTTTGATTCCCTGGGTAACCCTGGAGGCCTCTGCTCCTTTTATGCCTTAACTGTCAGGTTTATAATTAATCAGGCAAGGTCTTGCAAAATGAATTTCTCATCGGTTTGTAGCTCAAAAAGAGATCAACAGCTTTCTGGAATCAGAATTACATCAGAACCCAAAAATGGGACTTGCTATTTAATAAATAAGTGGTCATCATTTATTAAGTATCCTCGATCTTCACATAGGATCGCAGCAGTTACCTGGTGCCAAAAAGCTGCGTAAGTTAAGGATAAAGAAGAAACTTGAAGTGTAAAAAGCCACCATTTAACTTTTTGGAAAAGCTATCCACCGGGTTGATTAATTTATAAGGTTCTTTTCATGACCTGGATGTACTGAAGATGCCGTGGTCATGCAGTCTCTGATAAATCATCTCCCGTATTTCACCTTTCAGATCATGCCAAGATCCCCAGTAACTGGCAGGGAGTTTTTGTTTAGTAACAGTTTAGGAGGGTTGTTGCTTTTGTTTTGCTAGGGGGTTGGTGAGAAAGGAGGGCATTTATCATACTTGTGTAGCTCAGGTTTGTCTGAAACTCTCATTCTCAACCTTAGCTTCCTGAATGCTGGAAACCTGGCTGTGTATCTCACAACTCACAATAAATGTCTGAGCAGAAATCTGTTCTTAACTTGGCAAAGTCGAAAACCGAAGCTGGAATTGTTTTATGAACTTGCTGTAAAAGGCTAATTTTTATAGTCAATTCGATCAAATTAAGAATCACCTGATTGGGGGGGGGCGGAGAGGTGGCTCAGCAGTTAAGAGCACTGACTGCCCTTCCAGAGGTCCTGAGTTCAAGTCCCAGCAACCACATGGTGGCTCACAACCATCTATAAAGGGATCTGATGCCTTCTTCTGGAGCACAGGTGTGCATACGATAGAGCACTTATACATTAAAAAAAACTTATCTCAGAGGGTCTTTGGGATACAATAGAGCAGGTAAAGGTGCTGGCTACCAAGCCTGACGTGACCTGAGTTTGATCTCTGTAAACCACTAGATGCAAAGTGAGAACTGACTACCCCAGATTGTCTTTGGGCTTTTATATGTGTGCTATAGCATGAACACACACTAATAAATAAATAAAGTAAATAAATAAACAAACATTTTAAAAAGCAGCTTGAGATTGAAGCATACCTCCGGATGAGACTGTAAGGGTGATTCTTGAGAGGATTAATTAAGTTGGTAAAGACTCACTCTAAATATGAGTGGCACCATCACATGGCCTGGGGGCCTGGAGGGAATAAAATGGGTAAGGAGAGCCCCCTGCAGTCCTCTCTCCTTCCTGTCTTCAGTGACTGAAGTATGTATGCCTCACAAGAAGGTTCTCATCAAGTGCCTGGAGCAAAGCCACCAGGGTTCAAACTCGGCACAGCAATGAGTCCGAATAAGTCATTGCTCTTTAGATGGTTGCTGTCAGGTATGTGTCAGGACACAAGCTATACAAGAGTTAACGAATACACCTGCACAAAGACCTGGGTTCAAACCTGACTGCCTATATCACTTCACCAATGAACTGACCATTTAAAGGATGAGTTTGGCCTAGGAGAAGAGCCGTGTGTGTGTGTGTGTGTGTGTGTGTGTGTGTGTGTGT
Organism: Tokudaia tokunoshimensis; assembly: GCA_036184795.1. Lineage (NCBI taxonomy): Eukaryota > Metazoa > Chordata > Mammalia > Rodentia > Muridae > Tokudaia > Tokudaia tokunoshimensis. The sequence continues at coordinate 54,031,338 of BTHU01000010.1, read as the reverse complement.
GTGTGTGTGAGAGAGAGAGAGGCCCTGGTTCCACCCTCACCACCACACACAGGTGATCTCTTCTCATCTTATTTTTATAAGGAAATAACATCCCTCTCTGGGAACAGGTCAGGAGGAATGCCTGTGGATTTGGATTTTGTGAGACACAGAAAAGAGATCATGGTCAGAGGACAGCACCTTCAAATTTATTAATAATTTGAAAGAACTCATATACATATATGTGTGTGTATGCATATATATATACATATTCTGGATAAACTTTTTCTTTAGCATATTTCAATTTCAACATACAATTTAAGATAGTAAGACATATTGTATAAAGGAAACAAGTAATTTCAAGATAAAGTATTTTGACTATAGAACAAAAATAAGTGTGAGAAATCAAAACCGGTTCTGGAGTTATCCAAACCTGGTCCTGGGCAGGACCATGCACCATACAGGGTGGAAGCTGGGGAGAGCCAGAGCACTTCATGAGGCAAAAGGGTATTTCCACCTCAGGATGGCTCCATCTGCGCTCACACTGATGATATACTGGTTTCCTGGACTTATCCGAATGGCCATGATGTTGCCGCTGTGCCCCACCCCGACGTGAGTCACTTCACCCTCGTTGTAGTCCCAGACTTTAACCAGATGGTCATGTCCACCTGAAAAACAATTGCATGGCATTGCTGACCGGGACTTGCTAAACAGCCCTGGCCTCACGGAACTGCTTCATTTTCAACACAGTGTTCCATGTGCCAACATGAAGGAAGAAAAATCCATATTTATGTAAAGCTTTTTTTGATCTAAAATAAAAATCTATGTTCTAGTAAATTTAGAGTGGAAAGGAAAGTACCACCCAGGACTAATCACTAAACACACCAGCATTTTATCTCCTTCCACTGTTCATGAAAGTAGGGTTTAGGCACATTGATAGGTGTCCCAGTGTATATGTTTGATATCTTTTCTTTCTTTCTTTTTCTTTTTTGGAGGTAAATGTATTATAGATAAGGTAATATATTACATTACATGTCTGTGTAATATCCCTGACTGTTCTGGAACTTGCTTTGTAGACCAGGTTGGCCTCCAACTCACAGAGATCCTCCTACCTCTGCCTCCTGAGTGCTGGGATTAAAGGCATGTACCATATCTTTTTTTTTTAAGTCAATGTGTTTATGGACTTTGATTTACTTGAAGTACTTATAAATGTCCTGGAGAACCAAAGAGCCTATCAGGAAATTGTATTAACACTGTTCCAGCCATGACCTGTGGTAAATGCCTCCAGATATCACTGAATTCAACAACAAACAAACAAAGCAAACTGATAGTTAGGAGCCAAGTGAAAAAGAGAGCAGGTGGTCTACTTATTATCCTAGCACTCAGGAGCCTGAGGCAGGAGGATCACTAATTCAAGGCCAGTATGAGCTACATATAGTAAGACCCTATCTCAAAACAAAAACAACAAAAACAACCAAAAAAGAAAAAAATAGAAAGCAGGGCCAGAGCACGAGCTGGAGAGATGGCTCAGCGGTTAAGAGCACCGACTGCTCTTCTGAAGGTCCTGAGTTCAAATCCCAGCAACCACACAGTGGCTCACGACCATCTGTAATGAGATCGGATGCCCTCTTCTGGTGTGTCTGAAAACAGCTACAGTGAACTTACATATAATAAATAAATCTTTAAAATAAAAATGCACAGAAAAGCAAGGAGAAGTCCCTGGACACTTAAAGTCTCATTTCTGCCCCAAGGAACAAACATAGCCACATAAAGCTTGGCTTTTCTCTGTGCCCTGCACAAATGTCTTCCTTCATTAAAGAGTGACTTTGGGACCTTTCCAGCTATGGTGGTGGGCTGTTCTGGGCTGAATGTAACCAGGTGTCCTTGAGACCCTCTACTAGCTCTTCTGACTGCCCCCCCTCCACCCCGGGGTTCCTTGTCCTCCAAATAAGACAACTGTGGTTTACTTATCCAGGACTAACCTGTAACAAAGTATCCTCCTTCCTGAGTGATATCCATACCATTGATGGACCCAGACAAGGAACCTTCCAACTCTCTGATTACTGACCCATCAAATACTTCCCAGTAAGCAATCTAGAATGTAGGAGAGAGGAGTTAAGACTCAGTGCAGTAGAATCATCCACACACATGCTAACAAAAGATGTCTCCACTTTATATAGAAAGTAGCAAAAATACACCATGGGAGGGGGACCAGTTGGAATTATAAATAGGCCATGGCGAGGGGGTGGAGGAACCATTTTATTATTTTTAGTATTGGTTTTGAAATTTGCATGCTATTTAAAGAGATGTTGATATGTGATAAACCTGGGTCGCAACAGAGATTTTTGATAAGGCGAAGCAGATTGAGTAAAATAAAGAAAGAGCCACTGATGCTTCTGCTCCTGCGATCTGAGGAGGAGGGCCAAGCTGCAGGCCCAGTGGGACAGAAAGTTCTTTCTGGAGGATGGGGGAGTGAGAGTTCTTTACTAAGTCACTGGTCCTCCGCCTCGCCCCCGCCCCGCCCCCACCCCACCTATACTGGACCGGATCTCATCTTGCTCCACCCCCACCACCAGCACTGCGCGGCGCCTCCCATCTTTATCCACTGCCAAGCCAAACTACAACTTGCCTTTCTGGCCTAAACCAGCAACATATTCCAGAGGGGGAGATTTAAAGAACCTGAAAACCTCACCTTGGTCCCTGCCTGGGAAGAGAAACCAAGTAGGGAGGAAGAAGAGACAGTTGCTAAAAGGGGGATAATTTCCTCTGTCTGCACTGTCTGTGCAGGGCCAGAGAATCACCCAGGGGGGCCAAAATGCCAACGTGCTTGCACACTGTTTGCGTCTAACCTATGCACATGCTCCATCTATGTTCTTTAATAAATCTTCTCTAGATTGCTTAGAAAACTGTATCACACCATGCAAACACTATGTGAATAGCTGTTATTCTGTTTAGGACATAATGACCTAAAAAAAAAACAAAAAACAACAAAAAAAACCCAGTCCTGGACATGTTGAAAAACAGATTGAGTAAAGATGCAGTTCACACACACACACCCCAAACCCCACCCCAAGCCATTTCCAGGCATTTACAAGTGATTGAATCTGCAGACATGAAACTCTAGGCTGTGGAGGGCCGCCTGCGCCTACCTTCCTGTCTGTGCCGCTGGTGATGATCTGGAATTCTTCCGGGTGGTAACAAACACACTGGAATAGGGTGTTGGCCAGGATCATCTGATTCCTTCTAAGTCGCCTGGAAGTAAATTCACAAGCTCTGGAACCCCGTCTTTGCCTTCTCTTAAAAAAACTTATTTATTCCGCAGTAAGCTGTTGGGCAAGCTTGGACAGGGTGGTCTTTCCCCGACTTCCCATGCTGATCACACAGCAGCACTTGGGTTGGGGGGGGGTTGTTTGTTTGTTTTGGGTTTTTTTTTTTTGTTGTCACTGTTTTTGTTTGTTTTTTTTTCGTCAAAACAGATGTCTGCAGAGCTGGAGAAATGGTTCAATTGAGATCACATACTGCTCTTGTAGGGGGACCCAAGTTTGATTCCCAGAATTGGCATCAGGCCACTCACAACTGCCTATAAATCTATTCCAAAAGATCTGATGCCCTCTTTTGGCAAAACATGTGTGCACATGTAATTTAAAAAAAAAATTTTTTTTTAAATACATTCCTGGTTGCTTTGCCCTGTACTTATGTCTCCTCCCACCACATCTGTCAACAATCGTAAAAAGACATAGGCAAAAGGTGATACCCCTTCCTAAAGACACGGCATGAACGGTAAGTTTCAGAGAGAAGGATGGAATCAGTAGATGCTGATTCAGATCCAACCCACCACCTCACACAGTAACCCTGATTCTCAAGGCCACCATTGGACTCAAGTGGTAGTCCCTGGAAACTAAATGCCAAAGGGTGGGGAAAGCTTGTTTCAAAGGGATATTACCAGGCCCATCCCTACCGATCTGGAGTCAGAAGGTTGGGATGGAGGCCCAGAGATCTGTATCTGAAACCAGCCATTCCACTGATTGTTACGTGCACACAAGTTTGAGAACTCCTGCTTTAGGTGCCAGAAAAAAAACAGTATATTTCAAACTTTGGTAGATTCAGGAATATGCGTAGCCTTTTCTACCTAAACATCCCCTAATCTGAAAATTAGAAATCTAAAATGGCCTGAACTCTGAAACTTTTTGTCAGTATTAACATGATGATCTATAAAAAGAAAAGAGAAAGAAAGAAAAAAGGAAACGGTTTTGGAGGACTTGGGGATTTGAGATTAGGATGCCTGTCCAAGAAGCAGGGCGGTATCTAGTGTGCTGGTGGCTGTCTCCTGCGGGCCCAGCTCCTGGCTGAAAATGCACCCTCTGCAATTTCTTCTCATACTGGAAGCTTTCAAACACAGTATATGAGCTGAGGATTTTTAAAGACTTTTGACACAAGTTAAATATTCCTGCTGCACAAAAGGGAGGTGTTAAAGATTTGAGGCAGCCACAAGCCAGCCGCTGAAATAACCTCAGATTGGTACACGCTTTCCCAATTCAGAGGTCACATGTCTATGGGTTTGGGTCTTAAACCAGTAACTCTACGTGGGAACTTACTAAACATGAGGAAGCATAGGCGCCATCTAAATCTATTCAATGAAAAGCTGCATACTTGGGGGGGGGTGGGCAGAGGTGTCATCTACATAGTGAGTTCCAGGACTGCCAGGGCTACATAGTGAGACCCTGTCTCAGACAAAAGAAAGGGGGTGGTGTGTCTCCCAGTGAGTAGGAGAGCCAAGTTGGAGTCAGGCCCATCTAGAAAACCAGCTTGCTTTGCTTTGGTTTTTTTTTTTTTTTTTTTTTTTTTGCTTTGCTTTGTATGTGCATGCATGTGTGCGTGTGTGTGCATGTGTCTGTGTGTTCCAATGTGCATGCATGTGTGAATGTGCGTGTGGAGGCCAGAAGTTGATGTTGGTTGTCTTCCTCAATCGCTCTCCACCTTGTATTTTTTTTTTTTTTTGAGGCACGATCTCTCACTGACCCTAGAGCCACTGGTTCAGCTACAGCAAGCCCAAGGGATCCTCCTGCCTCTACCTCCCAAGTGCTAAGATTCTAGGTGTGCACTAGTCAGGTCCATGTGCTTTGACTCTACTGTCTAGACTGTATCCACAGCTGTGCATTTAGATTTTTAATAAGTTAACCAAAAACTGTTCTGCTTTTGCCTTCAGTCCTGGCTCCCCTCTCTCCAAGCAAGAACAGTTCAGCTGGGCATGGTGACACACACCTTCACTCACAGCCACTTTAGAGGCGGATGTGGAAGGATCTCTTGAGCCAATGAATTCAAGACCAGCCTGGACAGCACATTTGGTATCCCATCTCAAAAAACAAAGGACATAGTCTTTGACCAGCTGTAACCCCTTTGCCCCTCTGTCAGCCTCTTTAGACAGTTATGCAAAGGTTGTGCATCGCAGGGGTGGCAGGGGAGTGATGGGTTGGAGGAAGATTGGGGGAAAGGGTTTGGTTCCAAAATAAAAACACAGGGGAAAAAAATCAACAGCCAAAAATTTAGAAATCATCTTTGAAAATTCTCTGAATGGCTCCTATGGTAAAGTTCACGTGTTTGGGGCTGAATAGTTTGACATGGCCTTTTGGGTCTTTGACTTACAGTGTAAGCAGTCCCTGGGAATGTGGCCAGTGGAGGATGCCCCCTCCCAATGCCCCCTCCCCAGGCAGGCTCATGACCTAGCAGGATGACAAGAAGAACGTCTTGCCCTGTAACTTTCCTTGTTAATTTGCAACATTTAGTTTGAATGGATTCACATTAAGTCATGGGTCACCACATACATCTGGAAAACTACTTCCCTGTCTGCCCCAGAAATGTCTGGTATGTAGTTCTTCCTGGAGACCATATTTTCCCTATTGGAATCTATAGCCCATGGACAGTCAAGGAGACCAAGATCTTCTCAGAACCTTTTACTGCTCTGATGGTTAATCTTCATTGTCAACTTGCCTGGATTTAGCATCACCTAGGAGATACAGATTTGGCCACATCTGTAAGAATGTTTCCAGGCAGGGACAGTTGAGTAGGAAAGGCTACCTAGATGCAGCATTCCTTTAACTGGGATCCTTGACTGGATAAGAAAGAGAGTGTGGGATGGGAGCTATGACTCAATGGTTAAGAGCACTGGCTGTTCTTCCAGAGGACCAGGAGAACAAAGTGCACTTTCTAGCATCCACATGGTTGCTCACAACCATCTATATAACTCCAACTGCAAGAGATCTGATGCCCTCTTCTGGTTTCTGCAGGCATCAGGCATGCATATGGTACATATGCATATGTTTTGGTATATGCAGCCAAAACACTCATACACATAAAATAAAAATAAAGTCCTCCCTCCTCCCCCAAAAAAAAAACCTTAAGGGAGAAGCCAAGTGTCACAAGCATTCCTTTCCCTCATAACTGCAGGCAGGCACAATATGACCAACAGACTCCTGCTGCCATGTCTCCCCACCAGAATGGACTGTGTTCTCAAACCATGAACCAAAATAAACCCTTTATTCCTTAAGTTGCTTTTGTGAGATATTTTGTCACAACAATGAGAAAAGAGACCAATACAACCTCTTTGAGATCTTTGCTTGTATTCAGTAGAATGCTGGCATATTTGGGTTTGTCTAGGTGTTGTGCTGTCCTCCCTACCCATCCCAGGTACTTACACAAGGTCCCAAATGATGCATGTCCCATCGGTGCTGGCGGTGACACACTCCTCATTGTTCTTCTTCACCCTGATACAGGACACAGAAGACTTGTGCTCCTTCAGAGCCTCCTCCAGCTTCTGAGTCTGGCAGCCTATCCGCCACACCCTTACCTGTGGGCACCAAAGCAATGACTAGCTACACAAAACCAAAACTTTGGAAGGGATCAAGAAAGACACAGTGTTTCCATCTCTGCTGGGTGGGACTTATTTAACTCTGTTCCCATTTCAGCCAGACAGGGTGGGAATGCAACACTTCCGGGCAGGAGGGTGTATGAGATGTGACCCTCTTCCCATGAATAGTGTGCATAGTGCTGCTACCAATCTCCAGACCTGCTTCTACTTTGGGAGAAAACGATCAGGCTCCCGCCATGAGAAATCAATATTGCAAGGGCCTCTGCAAAGCCCAGAGGAAGAACCTGTCTCCTCGCTTCTGCTGAGCATTGCTCTCAAATTTCTCATGCCATCAGGAAAGCTCTTGCTACCCAGAGCCATATTTAAACTTTCATATCAGCTATTCAGTTTTAATCATTGGAAACTGATGTTATTCACCCTCAGAGGATCAAATAGCCATTGTCTTTTATATATTGAGAAAGAGTTTCTGAATTCTAGGGCAGGTACATACTTAAGAATGAGATGGAGGGGCTGACAAAAGGGCTCGGCAGCTATGAGCATTGCCTGCTCTTCCAGAGGACCTGGGTTTCATTCCCAGCACCCACATGGCAGCTCACAACTGTTATAACTCCAGCCCCAGGGGATCCTACGCCCTCTCCTGGCCTCTTTCGGCACTGCACACACATGGCATAGACACATGGCGTGCAAACATCCATGCACATAAAAATAAATAAAATTTAAAGCAAATAAAAGTGAAGAGGTGGGTAGCCTCCTATGCCTTAGTTACTCTGAAATGAAAGGCTTTTGTTTTTTTTTTAAATATAATCTTTGAACTGTACCTCCCCTTCTCCTCCACCGCTGATGATCCTTTTACAGTCACTGGTGGTAGCAATGGCCGTCACTCCGATCCTGTGAGCACTGTTAATGGTGTACATCAGCCGACCTGACTCTGGAGCAAAGGCTCTGATTTTTCCATCATCCCATGCTGACGGGAGAAGGAGAAGACAAAAGGCAGGTTGGCCCAGTTGAGATACTCACCACCTTTCTCTGCAGATTGGCACCCTTCTGAATCACCAATAAGAGTGAAAATTGGAAGAAATGGTAGCCCTAGCCGCTGTCAATACTCTTGTGCCCTTCTCTCCAACCTCCTAAACTGGTCACACCTGGAAAGTGGGGAGGAAGAGGTTTGACTGGAGTGTGCCTGCCTGTAGTGGATCTCGAGCAGGAGAGGAGGCCTGTTCTTACTTGCCTGAGTTGTGGACCTCTTCCCTCATCCATGTATGTTTTTCATTTTGTTGTTGTTGTTGGAGACAGAATTTCTCTTTGTAGCCCCGGTTGTCCTGGAACTTACTCTCTAGACCAGGTTGGCTTCGAACTCACAGAGATCTGCCTGCCTCTGCCTCCCAAGTACTGGGATTAAAGACTTGCGTGGCCACCTGTCCCTCACCGGTGTGATTGTTAAACCACACCTGGGATGCATTAGTTCACAGTTCCAAACAACCCCTGCCTTCTCATCTCCCCATTGTCATTGTTATTTTGAAACAAGGTTTCATTATGTAGCCCAGGCTGCTCACTCTAAGTTCTCTTGCCTCAGCCTCCCAAGTCCACCACCCAGCTTTCCCCCACCTTTAAATCCTAGACTCCTTCCCCTGAGTCTCACCGTCTTTGTCGCCTCAATAAAAGCTGTCACCACCCATGCAGTTGCTCAAGCAAAGAACCTCCGAGTCACCCTTGATTCCTCTACTTTCCAAACACACAACTCAGTGAGATGGTCAATCCTTCGGGGAGGTCCGTTATCTCCTCTGTTAAAATACCCAGCCTCTGATCTCCTTCCCCCACCTCTGCAGGAATCACCCCATTCCAGCTACAGCCTGATCTGACCCCTCTCAATAGCTCCTTCCCTGCACTCCTGCTTACAATTAGTCATCTATTAGAGGGTTGGGATGCACTTTTTAAAAACCAAGTCACCTTTCTGATCAAGACCTTCTCAAAGTTTTCCCCATTGTCCTAGAATTAAAATCCAACTTTAAAAAAAAATACTGATTTTTTTTTTTTTTTTTTTGGTTTTTCGAGACAGGGTTTCTCTGTGTAGCCCTGGCTGTCCTGGAACTCACTTTGTAGACCAGGCTGGCCTCGAACTCAGAAATCCTCCTGCCTCTGCCTCCCAAGTGCTGGGATTAAAGGCGTGCGCCACCACCGCCCGGCCAAATACTGATTTTTTTAAAGCATGTGCATATGTGTGTACATGTAAATGCAGGTGCCCAAGGAGGGTAGAAGAGAGCATCAGATCCCCAGGACCTGAGTTAAGGAGCGTTTGTGACCTGCCTGGCATGGGTACTGGGAACTGAACTCTGCAAGACCAGTAAGTACTTCCAACTACCGGGTCTTCTCTCCAGCCCCCAAATCCAACTCTTTAGTCTGAACACTAACTCGTACCTGGTGCTCACCTGCCTCTTCATCCTCTTTGCCACCACTCTTCCTGAGGCCACGCCCCTCCTGTAACTGACAAGCTCCAGACACACTGACATTCTGGCTTTCCTGCCTTGGAACCTCTGCACTTGCTATTCCCTCTACCTGGAAGACCTTTCCCCCGGGTCTCTGTGCAGCGGGCACTTGTTGTTGACCTTAGTGCTGTCTCCTGAGCTTAGCGAGTTGAAATAGGATGCCCAAGGTGGATCCCATTTCAGCAAAGACTTGAGGAAATGAAAGGGAAGGAAGAGACAAGCCAGGGAGGTGTTTGGAGGAAGAACATTCCAGACCAACCGAACAGCTAAAGTAAGACCTGCATGTCCAGTGTGCAAGTATGGCAGGGGGTGTGGGGGGGGTGAGGGGGGTAGGGGGAGGGGAGCAGGCTAAGAAGAAGAAAGAAGAAGTGGAGAGTAGAGTAGAGTAGAGAAGGTCCTACAGAGACTTACATGTGATTGCTAGGACTTTGTCTTTGGTGGGTGGGCAGGGGGAGGCTTGAAAAGCCCAGAAAATGGCTTTTCTTTAACATTTTAAAATAGAGTTTTGGTTCGTGTGTAGAGAATTGACTGGGGAGAAGATAGACAGGTGGGCTAGAGTAGAGGCAAGCAAGAACAATAGAAACTACTTGGAGAGGGGGCTGGAGAGATGGCTCTGCGGTTAAGAGCACTGGCTGCTCTTCCAGAGGTCCTGAGTTCAATTCCCAGCAACCACATGGTGGCTCACAACCATCTGTAATGGTATCTAATTCTTCTGGTGTGTCTGAAAACAGAGCACTCATGCACATTAGATAAATAAACAAATCTTTGAAAGAAAGGAAGAAAGGAAGGAAGAAAGGAAGAAAGGAACTACTGGAGAGATCTAGAAGTGTGGCTGATGGCAAGGACCAGGGTGGAGAATGCGACCAGTGATGGACCTATGGCTGCCCTTTGAGATGGAGCCACTGGAGCACATGGATAAGGGTGTAAGAGAAATAGAGTGGGGGCGGGGATGACTTTAAGATCCCCTTGTCCCCCTATTAAAAAATGGGATACAGAGCTAAACAGGGAATTCTCAACTGAGGACACTCGAATGGCTCTAAAGTACCTAAAGGAATGTTTAGCATCCTTAGTTATCAGGGAAATGCAAATCAAAACAACACTGAGATTCTACCTCACACAGGTCAGAATGGCTAAGATGAAAAACTCAGGGGACAGCAGATGCTAGAGAGGGTGTGGGGAAAGAGGAACACTTCTCCATTGTTGGTGGGATTGCAAGCTGGTAAACCCACTCTGGAAATCAGTTTGGTGATTCCTCAGAAAATTAGACATAGTACTATCTGAGGACCCAGCTATACCTCTCCTGGGCATATACCCAGAAGATGCTCCAGCATGCAATAAGGACACATGCTCCACTATGTTCATAGCTGCCTTATTCATAATAGCCAGAAGCTGGAAAGAACCCAGATGTCCTTCAACTGAGGAATGGATACAGAAACTGTGGTATATATACACAATGGAGTACTATTCAGCTATTAAAAACAATGAATTCGCCGGGCGGTGGTGGCGCACGCCTTTAATCCCAGCACTTGGGAGGCAGAGGCAGGAGGATTTCTGAGTTCGAGGCCAGCCTGGTCTACAAAGTGAGTTCCAGGACAGCCAGGGCTACACAGAGAAACCCTGTCTCGAAAAACCAAAAAAAAAAGAAAAAAAAAAACAATGAATTCATGAAATTCTTAGACAAATGGATGGAACTAGAAAGTGTCATCCTGAGTGAGGTGATCCAATCACAAAAGAATGCACATGGTAGGCACCCACTGATAAATGGATGTTAACCCAAAAGCTCAAAATAAACAATACAATTCACAGACCACAAGAAGCTCAAGAAGAAAGAGGACTGAAGTGGGGGTGCTTGGGTTCCTCTGAGAAAGGGAACAATACACTTACAGGAGCAATAATGGAGGCAAAGTATGGAGCAGGGACTGAAGTAAAGGCCACCCAGAGACTACTCTACCTGGGGATTCACCCTATAAACAGTCACCAAACCCCAACACTACTATGGACGACAAGAAGCACATACCTAAAGGAACATGCCATGGTTGTCTTCGGAGGAGCCCTGCCAGAGCCTTACACATACAGACACAGATGCTAGCAGCCAACCATTGGCCTGGGAGTGGAGTCCCCAAGGGAGGAGTTGAAGGGTGGTACAGAGGAGCTGAAAGGGTTTACAGCCCCATGGGAAGAACAATGATGTTGGCCATCCAGACGCCCCAGGACTCCCAGGCACTAAACCATCAACCAAGGGGTACACATGGTTCCAGCCAAAAATGTGGCAGAGGAATGCCTTGTTGGACATCAGTGGGAGGCGTGGTCCTTGGTCAGGTGAAGGCTCAATAGATGCCCCAACAAGGGGAAATTGGGGGGGGGGAAGGTGGGAGTGGGTCGGGTGGAGGGACATATACTTGGAGGCAGGGAGTGGGAGGAGAAGTTGGGAGGTATTGGGGAGGGGAGAAACCGGGAAAGGTTTTACCACTTGAAATGTAAATGAAGATTATATTTAATTAAAAAAAAAAGATCCCCTTGTCCAAGGACTTGTCATTCTGGGCACAATGTAATCTACTCAGGGGAAAAGACATGGGGGAGGGGGAGTGGACAAGGAGGAAACAGAGCCAAGAAAAGAAAGGATGGACCCCTAGATCTGTCTTAACAGCTTCACTCAGAACAACTTGGCTTTCCCCTGTAAACCAATACATTTATTTTTGACTAATGGGGAAATCTGATATAGGTTACTCATAAGATGATACTAAGAAACTATTGTTTCATAAGAAAATATTTTTAGAGACATACTGAAATATTTAGAGGAGGACTAATGTGGTGTCTATAATTTGGGAGGGGGTTGGTTTCTTGAGTCAGGATATCCTGTAGCCTGGGCTAGCATCAACCTTACTATGTAACCAAGCATGATGTTGAACTCCTAATCTTCCTGCCTGTACCTCCCAGTGCCAGAATACTAAGTGTTCACCACTGTGCTCCGCTAATAGCATCTATTGTTTATGTTAAAACATTAGTTTGGGGCTGAAGAGATGGCTCAGTGGTTAAGAGCATTGACTGTTCTTCCAGAGGTTCTGAGTTCAATTCTCAACAACCACATGGTAGCTCACAACTATCTGTAATGGGATCCGATGCCCTTTTCTCATGTGTCTGAAGACAGCTATAGTATACTCATATAAATAAAGTAAATAAATCTTAAAAAATAAACACAAACAAGAAAACAAAAAAAACATTAGTTTGGCATAAACTCTATTTTAATCTTTTTCCCTTTTAAAGACTGGAGAGATGGCTCAGCAGTTAAGAATGATAGGATGTTCTTGCAGAGGACCCAGGTTCCATTCCTAGTGCCTATATGCCTATAACTCCAGTTACAGAGAATCCAATGGTTTCTTTTGTCTCTGTAGACACCAGACAAGCATATGGTACACAGACATACGTGCATGCAAAACATCCATATACATAAAAATAATAAATAAACAAACTAACAAAACTTTACCTTTTACCAACACTTGGGAGGCAGAGTCAGGAAGATCAGGAGCTCAAAGCCATCCTCTGCTACATAGCAAGTTCTATACCAGTGTGTGTTACATGAGACCCTTAGAAACAACAACAACAGCAACAAAAGCAAAGTGAAACAAAACTACCAGCATGCACATTGAGTTGTGTGCATGAATGCAAAAGTAAAAAGAATTCTTTGAGGCATTTCTTAGTTTGAGTTGGATTTTTCTCTCTTATACAAACAAGCTCTAAGCCAAGGCCCTATTCATCCTAAGCCTCCAATCCATTCAGCATCAACTCTTTTTCCTCCTATGAAAAATATCCCTGGTATGTGGAGCAGCTTGAGAGACATAGTTCTTCCCAGCTAGGAAACTTCCTGGGTAGAAGGGAATGGCAAGGAGAGACTAGACCCTAAGGTCTACTGCTCAACCTGTGGGTTGGGACTCCTTTGGGAGTAGACAACACTTTCACATATCAGATAGCCTGCATATAAGATATTTACATTATAATTCATAACAGTGGGAATATCACAGGAAGTAGCAACAAAATAATTTTATGGTCACCAAAATAATTGGGGGTGGGGGGGTTGGTCACCACAACATGTGGAACTGCATTAAAGGGTTAATCAGAGGAAAAGCCAAGTGAGTCTGTGTAAGGCTATTGACACAGAGACCTAGGAGCCCATCCCCTCTGTTCTCGGTGCTGCGTCAGGAAGGTTGAGAACTACTGCCCTTAAGGGAAGGAGGGTGCATGGCGGAAGGCTGCCCCTGATGATCCACAAGCAGACACTAGGAGAGAATAAGAATGGTAAGAATTGAGACCTCAGCCAGAACCTGGATCCAAAAACTCCATTGGAAGCAACTGCCGAGTCTTCTGTTGTTTGGTTGCTGGTTTGAGACAGGGTCTCATGTAGCACGGGCTGGCCTTTAGAACTCAAGGATAGGCCGTGCAGTGGTGGCACACGCCTTTAATCCCAGCACTTGGGAGGCAGAGACAGGTGGATTTCTGAGTTCGAGGCCAGCCTGGTCTACAGAGTGAGTGAGTTCCAGGACAGCCAGGGCTACACAGAGAAATCCTGTCTCGATCTCGAAAAACCAAAAAAAAAAAAAAGCTAAAAGAAAATCTCAAGGATGGCTCCACCTTTTAAGCGTGTGCCACCACACACATCCTGTTACCTGAGATGATGCTCTTCCCGTCTCTCATGAAGTCGATGCCATGGCAGGTCATGTTGGGCACAGTGATCCGAAGCAGCTCCCGTTTGGACATGGTGTGCCACACCCTGATGTCTTTCTTGGCACAGGTAGCAAACAGCTCAGCAGTTCCACTACAACAAAGGAGCCATGGAGGAATAAGAGGTGTGGTCATCAAAGATGCACAGTGTTTGGTGTGCAATTGGTATTAATCGTGCCTCATGAGGATGTGGGGCAGCATGCCCTTTGGATGCTGGTTACCTAAAGGTGTGATGTTAGAGATTTCTTGTGTGGGGAGACGCCCAGTTCCTCACATTCTCTAGTGAAACTCTTTTGTCATCTTGGAACAAGGTTTTTTATAAAGAGAAAGCTGATTTGAAATCTTTCTAAATCTTGATTAAATTGGAGACATAGTCACATTACTTCATTTTAAACTACTTTGGGGGGTTTGGTTGACACACACACAAATATCTGTGTATGTTAGGTATATATCTGGATTAGTCTGGAAGCCTGTATATACCTAGCCAAGTAGCATTTCTTGAGATAAATATATAATCATAGAGTATCTTTATTTAAAAAGCAAATCCCAATGACGTTAAGATTACAAAGAAAAAATAGCAACATGGTCAAATTCACATTTGCACCCTTTTTTTTTGTTTAGTTCTCAGAAAATAAGAAATTGTGAACAAAGAAAAGTATCCCTGAGTAATCGGTCGGTCAGGCTGGGACAGAAAGGGCCACCTGTAAATGGGATATAGATTACCAAGGTGTCAGATGATTATACATTACTATAATTTTTATACAGAAGGGAGTGATATTAGGGTAAAAGAAACCATCTGGTTTATAAGAGTAAAGTTCCCTGTAGTCTCTGGGAAAGCTAACCTTTAATCTAAACATTCCTCAAGCAATTTCTCCATTTCATCTTAAACATGTTTCAAAAATATTCTAGTCTCTCCTATTTTAAGGTTTACTCACTTTAGAATTAGTAGAGGGAAAAAGTAGACCCTTCTGCACACTTAACAGTTGTGTTCAGAGTTGAGATTAGGTGGCAAAGGAGATCTCCTAAAAATTGTCCTCTGACCTCCATATGTGCACCATGGCACACATGCAAATGTGTACACATAAACACACACACACACACACACACACACAAATTAATAAAGTATAAATGCAATAAAGAAAATGAAATAGCTTGACATTTACATAAAATTGAAAATACAGTTTTAAAAAATGTCCTCATAGTGGCTGGAGAAATGGCTCAGTGGTTAAGAACACTCAAGCCTCTTCCAGAGAACTTGGGTTTGGTTTGCAGGACTCAAATTGAGTAGTTTACAACTTTTTTTTAACTCCAGGGCCAGGAGATCTGATATACCTTCTTCTGTCCTCTGTGGATACACACACACGAGAGAGAGAGAGAGAGAGAGAGAGAGAGAGAGAGAGAGAGAGAGAGAGAGAGAGAGAGAGAGAGAGAAACAGAAACAGAGAAAAAGAACAAAATCTTTAAGTATACCCTTATAAAAAAGCACTAAAAACAGAAAATTGTATACACTGATTCCACCAAACTCCTTAAAGGAAAAATTGAACCTGGTTAGAAAGTGACCCACTTTCCAATAAAGATTCACTTCAATGGGAAGCATCAACTCTTCTCTCTTAGAAAATCCCAAAGACCTGAACCCAAAGGACTCAGGAACCAAAGCTGCAGCTCATTACATAGGGGTCTGAGTTCTGAAACAGGTTTGTATCCGAGGAACAACAATCCTAGTGTCTGAAGTTCAAGCCAAACACAAGAGGCTCGGAGCAAATACTGTCTGGCCAACTTCCCCGGACAGACTTTGTTAAATATAACAACCTGCTTCAAAATCAAGTAGTGCCACAAACTAACCCAAGGTCCTTTTGTAAATATCAGAACTGCCAATGGATGGTTGTCTTGGATGAGATTATCAGGAAGAAATCACCTTGAAGAAAAAAAAAAAAATTCAAAGGCTGCCAGATCAGGGAAGCTCAGGGACACCAGCACTCAGGACACAGAACCAGAAGGAGCAGGAAAGAAAGAGTTCAAGACTCCAGCCAGCCTCGGATGTTGAGGCCCTGCCTTAAACAAAATGCAGCCTGAGAAGAGGTACTTCAGCATTGAAAAAATCACAGAAAGGCTCTCCTGTGAATGTGCCCTTCCCATGATGGGTCAGCATTTCCACTTATTTCTTTTCTTTTTTTTTTTTTTCTGGAGACAAGGTTTCTCTGTGTAGTCCTGGCTGTTCTGGAACTCACTCTGTAATCCAGGGTGGTCTCGAACTCAGAAATCCACCTGCCTCTGCCTCCCAAGTGCTGGGATTAAAGGCATGCGCCACCACCGCCCAGCTACTTATTTCTTGATGTGTGCTTTCGCCACAGCAGGCGAGTGGAGGTTGGAGGGCATTGTGAGAGAGTTTCTGGTGTTCCAGTATGTGGGTCCAAGGAGTCATTTAAACTCAGCTTGTCAGGCAAGTGCCTTTACCCAGTAAGTCATCTCACTTGCCCAAGCACTTTAAAAGTGTATCACCCTTGCCCAGCATTTTAAAAAACATGCAAAGGAGAGGAAGGAAAACAAAGGTAACCGTGTAGAAAAGGCAATTAAAAAAAAAAAAAGCCCATTAGAAGGCTGGAGATACGGCCAGCAGCTAAGAGCACTGGTTGCTCTTCCAAGAAGACCTGGGTTCTGATTCCTGATACTCACATGGTGGCTCACAATAGTCTGCAACTCCAGTTCTGGGGACTCTGATGGCTGTATCTGACCTCGGCAACCACTGCATGCATGCAGCCAAAACACCCATAACCCTTAAAAATAAATGCATCTTCCTAGGTCCAATAAAATAATTCAGTACACTTGAAAAGTTTGGTCAGGAAAATAATGCTATCAAGGAATCTTGAAAGTAGTTGAATAGAGCACACTTCCTTGGTGGGCTGCATCAGATCTCTGCATTCTAACAGTCGTCTTCTACTTACAATGGAAAGACGATGTCCTGGACAGCTTCAAAGTGACAAGTTGCAATGAGAGTCTCTTTGAAATCGGTAAAGTTAACGCGGTAGATGTGCGATTCTTCTGTTCCTACAAAAAACTGGTGTCCTTCTCCCCGGAGCGTGATAGAGGTGACACCACCTTGCAGCTGGATTTTCCTTCGGGGGAAATGCACAAAAGTGAAGCAAGGTCACTCAACCAGCAAACATCTGGCCACTGGATCACAGAGGATGCAAACCAGTCATGTGATATGGGACGGACTGTCAAGGAGGTGACAGAGCTGGGAAAGCCTGAGTTAGTCACAGTGTTGCGTGCCCACGATCAGAAGGGAGGGGGCCGTCAGTGTAGGTTAAAACAGTCAAGGAAGGTCTTTTAGGGAGATGTGGTCTCAAACAGTTTGTACAAGGCAGGCAGGCTCATGGGCACAAATGTCCAGGGCAACCCATTTCCTTAGATAACCTTACAAATTAGGAGGATGCCTCATATTGCCAGTACCATGTCTTAGTATAGAGTACACAAAGCCGTGTACTTATCGAAAGGGCAGTGTGCCTCTGGGTTCCAAAGAACAACTTTGGTTTAAGGTGAACTTTTTCATGGGAAAGAAACCCTGTGATTCCAGCTCCGCTCTTAATGACAAGACGAAATTCTTTAACCAGATATGAACTTCTTTTAAACAGGGCCTCACTGTGTAGCTGTGAACAGCCTGGAACTCTGTGTAGAACTGGCTGGGTAAACCCCACAGAGATCCGCCTGCCTTTTCCTCCTGAGTGCTGGGATTAAAGGTGTGAGCCACAATGCCCACAATATGGTTCTTCCGATACCATTTAGTGGTTGGATTTAAGTGGACCTCTCTGTAGTGGATCACCACCTACCCCAGCTCTGTGGTGCGTACAACTTACTTGATAGGTTTGTAGCTGGGGCTTTTACAGAAGATCAGCAAGCCAGCTCCAGAGCCGACCAACAAACCACCCATCTTCAGGCACCTGAGAGCCGACACTCCCTATGGGGAGAAACGGTGCTGGGAAAGAGCTAAAGAGTTTTGCCATTAAAAAGCAAAGCAGCACTTTACGCAGGGAGCGCCTGACGCAGGGAGCACCTGATGCAGGGAGCATCTGGTGCAGGGAGCACCTGGCACAGGGAGCACCCGACACAGGGAGTACCTGGCACAGGGAGCATGGCTGAGGGCACTTCGAGGCTGCACATATTGGTGGGGCTCATGATGTACCTCCAGGTTGGCCAAGAACGTTCAATGCCAACTACAAGTTCATGTCTTAAGAAGTAGGCCTTCCTTGCCTGCAAGCAGTAGGCAAGTTTCACCATCCTTCCTCCCTAAGGTCACCTGTGCATTTCAACAGACTGAGTATTAGTGTTCAGATATTCATCCACTCAAGCTCAGCTGCAGCAGGAGGTACAGCCTCGGTAAGCTGGGTCTTCAGTTACCATGGTTTCCACCAGAACTTAAGTCATATAAGTGCAGGGTCCAATGTAACATCCAAGGACAGCACAGAACAGTTTTTACCATTCAGTGACTATATTTTCTGCGCTAAGGCATACGGTATACAATCTTAACAATAGTTAGAAACACATTTACAGTTCCAGTCTTCAACTATATGGAGGAATGATGGCCAGTTCATAGTATGCTCCATAAAGGTTCTAACCAAAAATATGCACGACTGCCATGATTTGAGTGTAAGCCCCAACAAGTGTCAGTGATGGAATCTACACCCCAATGCAACAGTGCTGGGAAGCAGAGCCTTATGGGTAGGTCAAGAACCAGGTGTGATGGTGCACACCTTTGATCCCAGCAATTGGGAGCCAGAGGCAGGTGGATCTCAGTGAGTTCCAGGCCATCCAAAACCCTATCTCAAAAAGAAAAAAGAAAAAAAAAAGATCATATAGACTCTGTCCCCATGGATTGCATGGGTTATAAAGAGAATGGTTTATCACTTACAGTGAATTTAGCTCAATACGGAAATGCTCACCTATCTGTGTTTCTAGCTACTTGGAAGACTCAGAGAGGAAGACCACGTGATCTTCAGACTTAGTAAAAAGTGACTCTTGCTCTTTCAGTGTTGGTTATCTTTATATTCTGGGCAGATATGGGATGCTGTAGCCCATGCTCCTTCAGCAGATATGGGATGCTGTAGCCCATGCTCCTTCAGCAGAGGCTAACACTGAACTCTGAAAAGTTCCGACCCCTAGGATCATGAACTGAATGAACTTCCACATTTATGGATCACCTAGTCTCTAGCATTCTATTACGGCTATGCAAAACCAGCCAAAGCAATGACTATTACTTTATTTGAAAGCATTCAACATTCACAGTTGGTGATTTGATAGGCTTACGCCTTGACGAGTTCTGAGGGCTGGGCTTACAGCCCGATGACAGAAGTGCACGCCTGGCTAGCATTGGGTTTCATCCCCAGCATCACAAGAAGAAACAACAACAAAAACAAAAGAAATAAAAACAAACAACCCCAAAGTTTGAATATAGAAAAAAATAAATATAGCCTTTCAAGTTTCTTTAAGCTGGTTTTTGCCTGTTCCAACTTGAAAGACATTCCACGGTGTCTGAGAAGAAAGGCAAAGACTGGAGAGTACGAGAGCAGAGACGGCGCTGTGTGCATTAGCAGAGATGTCTTTGCCAAATGTTCCCACCCCGTGGCTTGACCTCTCAGTCTCTTGGTGACCCCTTTGGCATAGCTTAAACTCTATGTTAACGAGGCCCCTCTCTTGCACTCTGTGATGGCTCTGATAGTTGTCAACTTGACTATGTCTGGAATCAACTAACACCCAGCAGCTGGCCATGCCCATAAAGGATTTTCTTGATTGGGTCATTTGAAACAAAAAGACAAACTCTAAATCTGGGCCACACCTTCTGGTGGCAGCACATATTTAAAAAAAAAAAGGCTTTTTGCCTTCCTGCCTGCATTTGGCTGGCAAGTTCATCTATTCTACTCCTGAGGCATCCTTTGCTGGTATTAGAGCCTACTTCTTTGGGTTTCTAATGCAGAATGAAGACTTTCAGCTCTCTAGGACTTAATGGGACTCCATCACCAAAAGTTGCGATAGCTGCGACAACCAGTGTCATGGACTGAACAATTCCAGATCCTCAGCATTTCTGTCAGGAAACAGTCACAGTTGGACCATCACTCAAATAAATCCCATATATAAGTATATATATTATATACAATGTATATATTTTTATATTTTATATGATAGAATATATATTATATAATACATATACTATATTATGTATAATATATAATGTATATACAATATATAATATTATATACATTCTATCATTTCTGTTTCCTTTAGAGAACTCTGACTAACACATCTTTCCTTGACTGTGTCTTACACACTGTGTTTAGTATGTTATCACTAAACCTCAGGCCATGCTATTTTTTCCTAAATTATCTTCTGTAAGTTTTACATTTTAGTTTTAGCTCTGTGATCCAGTATGAGTTCATCTGTGAAGGGTTAAGGTTGGTGTCAGGATCACTGTGAGGGTTTTGGTTTGGGGTACATGTTTTGAATGTATGGGTGTCCACTTGTACCAGCATCATTTGCAAGAACTGTCCTTTCTCTATTGGATTGTCTTGGCTCCTCTTGTCAGTGTTAAGAATATTTGCGTAGGTCTGCTTCTGAGCTACTTTGTTTCACCTATCTACTTTTTCATTAAAAGCACACGGCCGGCCTTTATTACTGTAGACTTCTGGTAGGCTTTGGAACCGGGCCTCCAACTCCTCCAGCTCTGCTCTTCGGTGGGTGTGCCGGCTGCTCTGGATCCTTTGCTGCTTTTTATCACTGTTAGAATCAGTTTCTCAGCACCTCTAATTAACTCTGGGT
Organism: Tokudaia tokunoshimensis; assembly: GCA_036184795.1. Lineage (NCBI taxonomy): Eukaryota > Metazoa > Chordata > Mammalia > Rodentia > Muridae > Tokudaia > Tokudaia tokunoshimensis. The sequence continues at coordinate 54,010,491 of BTHU01000010.1, read as the reverse complement.
TTAGGTCATGATTCCATTAAGTCTCTAAATCCAGTTGGAAAGACTGGCTCGCTCTCTCTCTCTCTCTCTCTCTCTCTCTCTGCTGTGTGTGTGTGTGTGTGTTTGTGTGTGTGTGTGTGTGTGTGTGTGTGTGTGTGTGTGTGTGTATTTTAGCAGACACTTGTGTAGCTCAGGCTGGTCTTGAACTCACAAGATAGCCAAGGATAACTGTGAACTACTGATGCTTCTGCCACCAGTACCCATGCCTGGCTGGGAGTCCGGGCATGAGCCCACCAGTGCAAGAACCGACACTTAAACAACGGTGTCTCGCTATCCACAAAAACACACTATTTCTCTCTTACTTCTTCTCTGATGACTTAAATTTGTTTTTGCTGTTTTCTCGTTGAGACCTTGTAAAACATCCCGGTTTTATTGTTATTGTTATCACCACAGTCAACTTCTTCCAATGTAGTAAAATATATCTATCCCATAGGCCAATTTTAAACCGTGGTAATTCTTGGCCTCTCTCTTCTGGGATCAAACCTTCAAGGAGAGTTACAACTTTTGATTTCCCAACAAGGCATCTTCACTACCACCTCCTATGCTTCCATCCCTCAAGAGATCTTTGCTTTCTTGAAAGCTGAGCTGGAATCTCTGCTATGTGGGATTAACCAGCAGCCATGAAATGATCAGCATTGCAAGAACCGGGAGGAGGCTTAAATGCCAGAGGTTTGAGGGGCTCTACTGCAGCCAGCATCTGCTTAGTAGAGGCTTAGCTCCCAAGTACTGTTCAGGCATTAAAAACAAAACAAAACAAACACAAAGAAACCATGCCCATCAGTAGTTTTCAAGTAGTGTCTTCGGGCGGCCTTTGGAGACCTAGCAGACCTTGGGACTGGCAGGGCTCTAGGCCATGTCTTCCTTTCCTCTGATTGGCCTTGTTTTATCTGCTTAGTATTAGAATCTGTCTCCCTTAAATAATTTGGAAAACCATTGATCTAGGCCACACTTTGATTATTTCTAAATACTATCTGTACTCTCTGTATCGGGCTTCTTCCCATTTTTTTTTCATACTTCTTTAAAACTTGAATATAAAATGATGATATGATTAAGGAAACTGACATTTTCTCAAGAGGACTGCATAGTATTTCAGTTTCTTGAGAATGCGTGTTGAAGTGGGAAAGTAGATGTGCTTCCATGGGAACCATCTGTTCTGATATCAGAAATGAGGCAGGCAGGTGCGGACTTAGCATGTGAACTTTCCAACTTTCCAAAGTTTAGTGAAAGCAGCCCTTGGAACTTTCTGGGCATGTTAGAGATAGCTGTCCTTATTGTATAAAGTCATCATTCAGTGGTGAATCTTTTATTTTTGTTTAAAAGTTAGCAATTCTTACTGGAGTTTTGGTAAGAGTTTTTGGGAATTCTGCAAATATGCACTTTCAATGTTTTTTTAGGTTTCATGAATGACTTATAGCAGCATCACAGAGGCTAAAATCTAAGATCTAGTTATTAGAGTTGAGAAACACATACACACACACTCACACACACTCACACACATACTCACATACACAGGCATACAAATGTACTCACATACACACACACACACACACACTAACATACACATACTTATGCATACACATATTCACACACAGAGATGTATACACACAAAAACACACAGATGCACACACATAGACATACACTCTTATACACACACACACTCACATACATAATTTACATACACACTAACACACACACACATACACACACAGATACACAATCACACATAGAGACACACGTAGGCACACACACACTCACACACACACACACACACACATATAGATTAAAACATACACCTCTCTAATAGATGGCAACTGGACTAGAACCGATATAGTTACAAATTATGAAGAAACAGATCCCGCCTGTGCTTTGAAGAGAAGACGGACAAGGTACTGATACTCTAGAGCGACACCTAGGAATGCCCTTGCCCTGAAGGGAACCAGAGAGTAGGGCTTGGAGAATTGACCAGTGCAACTTGGCTAAACTGACTCGGGTTTGTGGCTTTGCATCCATTGCTAATTTGCCTCCCCCCACCCCCCAACACACTTTTCCTTAACAAAACTCTGTGTGGAAGAAAGTGACAGGGAGAACTGGATCAGTCCTTGATGGTTTCTACTCACCAAGCTGAATTTGTCCTTCACAGGCCCCGTGTCTGCCAGCAGTTTGGTCCTGGGGTTCATTTTGAGAATATCCCCAGTTGTGGTGCCAAGGTAGAAAAAGCTGTCATCGTCGGCCATCTGGGAGATCAGAAACAGAAACCTGAAGACTCGAGTCTCCCCCGTAGTCTATGAAACCCCAGTCAGGGAAGAGATGGAATTCCATAACGTCTGACAAAGAAGCTCCTGGTAGCGTCAGTCTCCCAAGACTTAAGGATAGGTCAGCCCAGCTGTGAGGGCAGCAGAGTCAAGGCCACCCGCAGCTGAAGGGTGAATTTTACTTGACACTCATTTGGGTCTGATGCTAACATGCATGACCAGCTGTCACCTCCAAAGGGCTCGTAGGATAAAGATGTGCTTCCTCTATGGGGACTCACATTTGCTTTATTTCAGTCTCCAAAGGCTACGTCCATTAAAAAAAAAGAAGAAGAACTACAAATTAAAAAGGAAAAATAAGTCAAGGAGTGGAGCAGAGAGTTCTATGGATGAATTATGACTCTGTATTCAAGCATATTAATAACATCTCTTTGTGGAAGAGTCTTCATTTCAACAGTACATCCTCCTATCAGACACTTCATTTCCAAAGAAAGAAATAGCAATGGCGGCAGCCGGAGCAGCTCTCAGTGTCATCTGGTCAGGCTTTGGATGTTTGGTAATGAATGGCTCAGGTCCCAGCAGAATGGGACCTCTTTTACTGTTTGCACAGCTCCTTCCCATCTCTGTGCTCCCTCTGAGCTGTACCTCCTCATCAGCATCCCACCGGTCTCTCCCTCCTCCCTAGCCTGGCCCAGTGCACACACCCCTGCTCAGGGCTGCTGCAGGCACTAGGAGTTAAGGTAGCAACAGTTGAGGCGGTACTTACTCCAGTACTCATGACTATTCTTTTCATCTGTCCTGTTTGGCACTCAGTTGGCCAGATTTTTCTATTTGGGAGATCCAGCTCCCACACTCGAATTGTCCCACTACAAAGAAAAACCACAATCAAATGAATACCCATTTAAACCTTGCTTCGCATCTTTTAGGGTGTTTCCACCGCTCCCCCCCCCTTTGAAGGAGAAGCTGACAGGAAGAGGGAGGAATATTTCTGAGGGATTTTACTTTTAGAGCCCACTGTACAACTTGAGAATTTCCCACTCAGCCTCACAGCGACCCTACGAAGTGGATTGTATGGTCCTTGACTCTCCAGGTGGGATGATGCAGATAGAGCTTGTACCCAGCAGAATGGGATTCAGACCCCTGATCTGTCACGCATTGAAGTGTACACTCTTCCCACTCTACTGAGAACGAGCAGGTACATAGTCAAGCAACCAACCCAGGTGTGGTGCATCCTTGACTCTCAGCATGTAGAACACTGAGGTAGGCAGATCTCTGAGTCTGAGGTCAGCCTGGTCTACATAGTAAGTTCCAGGACAGCTAGGGCTACAAAAATGTGGCCCTGCCTCCAAGATAAGTTAATAAATCAGTCACGCAAATAAATGTAGAACAAACCAGGGTTCTTAATATTCAGAGAATCCTCTTATTATTAAGTAAAGTTACAGATACTTATGATATACAGCAGATTTTTTTTTGAAAAGCATGTTCTTTTATTGAAAAAGGAAGTAAAAACATTTTATGATAAAATTGAAGATTTACATGGAAAATATTTCTGATAAAATAGAAGAGACATATAGAAAACACATTAAAATTGACAATTTTCATGGAAAATTAAAGAGTAAGGTGATAGACATAAAAAAATTGCTAAATTAATTGAAAAAGGAGTAGATACATTTTATGATAGAATTGAAGATTTATGTGGAAAATATTTCTGATAAAATTGTAGAAAAATGTAGAAAAACATGTTAAAATTGAAGATTATCATGGAAATTTTTATATAGATATAATAATGGTAGGCATAAAAGTATTCCTAAATTGATTGAAAGTGGAATTGTAAACATTTTCTGATAAAGTTGAAGATTTACATGGAAAATATTTCTGATAAAATTCAAGAAATAGCTGGGTGGTGGTGGCGCACGCCTTTAATCCCAGCACTTGGGAGGCAGAGGCAGGAGAATTTCTGAGTTCGAGGCCAGCCTGGTCTACAAAGTGAGTTCCAGGACAGCCAGGGCTACACAGAGAAACCCTGCCTCGAAAAACCAAAAAAAAAAAAAAAAATTCAAGAAATATATAGAAAAACATGTTAAAATTGACTATTTCATGGAAAATTATACAGATAAAATGGTAAACATAAAAAAAACCTTTCTAAATTAATTGAAGGTGGAATTAAAAACATTTTGTGATAAAATCAGAGATTTACATGGAAAACATTTCCAATAAAATAGAAGAAATATATAGAAAAACATGTTAAAATTGAAGATTATCATGAAAAATAATACAGATAAAATGGTAGACATAAGAAATTACTAAATTAATTGAAAGAGGAATTACAAACATTTTCTGATAAAATTGAAGATTTACATGAAAAATATTTTTGTTAGTCTATGCCTTTTTATTGGGGAATTGAGTCCATTGATGTTAAAAGATATTAAGGAATAGTGATTGTCACTTCCTGTTATTTTTGATGTTATTTTTATGTTTGTGTGGATACCTTCTTTTGGGTTTGTTGGAAGACGATTACTTTCTTGCTTTTTCTAGGGTGTAGTTTCCCTCCTTGTGTTGGCGTTTTCCATCTATTATCCTTTGTAGGGCTGGATTTGTGGGAAGATATTATGTAAATTTGGTTTTTATCATGGAATATCTTGGTTTCTCCATCTATGGTAATTGGGAGTTTTGCTGGGTAGAGTGGTCTGGGCTGGCATTTGTGTTCTCTTAAGGTCTGTATGACATCTGCTCAGAATCTTCTACCTTTCATAGTCTCTGGTGAGAAGTCTGGTGTAATTCTGATAGGTCTGCCTTTATAAGTTACTTGCCCTTTTTCCCTTACTGTTTTTAATATTCTTTCTTTGTTTAGTGCATTTGGTGCTTTAATTATTATGTGCCGGGAAGACTTTCTGGTCTGGTCCAGTCTGTTGGAGTTCTGTAGGCTTCTTGTAAGTTCATGGGCATCTCTCTCTTTAGGTTAGGGAAGTTTTCTTCTATAATTTTGTTGAAGATATTTACTGGCCCTTTAAGTTGTAAATCTTCGCTCTCTTCTATACCTATAATTCTTAGGTTTGGTCTTTTCATTGTGTCCTGGAGTTCCTGGATGTTTTGGGTTACAAGCTTTATGCATTTTGCATTTTCTTTGACTGTTGAGTCAATGTTTTCTATGGTATCTTCAGCACCTGAGATTCTTTCTTCTATCTCTTGTATTCTATTGTTGATGGTTGCATCTATAACTCCTGAATTCTTTCCAAAGTTTTCTATCTCCAGAGATGTCTCACTTTTTGATTTCTTTATTGTTTCTACTTCCACTTTTAGATCCTGGATGGTTTTGTTCAGTTCCTTCACTTGATTGTTTATGTTTTCCAGTAATTCTTTAAGGGATTTTTGTGTTTCCTCTTTAAGGGCTTTTACCTGTTAATCCATGCTCTCCTGTATTTCTTTAAGGGAGTTATTTATGTCCTTCTTGAAGCCCTCTATCAGCACCATGAGATACTATTTTAAATCCAGCTCTTGCTTTTCCGTTGTGTTGGGGTATCTGGGACTTGCTGTGGTAGGAGAACTGGGTTCTGATGTTGCCAAGTAGCCTTGATTTCACAGCAGATGTTTTAGTGTATGAACACACTGTGGAATGGTTAAATTAAACTGCTAAGCATGTGTGTTACCTTACTAAGTTCCTAGTAAGAACACTTGAAATCCACTCCCAGTAACTTTCAGTGTTATATAACATAGGCTGTGTCCGTATATTGTTATGAACTGTAGTCACCATGGGGTATACACTGAGTGTCCATCGATGGAGAAGTGGATGACAAGTGTGCATATATACAAAGGAAAACTGTTCGCCCTTAAGAAAGGTGGACATCTGGAGAATGCCATGCTAGCTGAAATAAGCCCATCACAGAAAGATAAACATTGACTGACCTCACTCTTGTGGAATCTAAATGGAATGTACCAGAGGCTTGGGTGGGAGAGGGCAAGAGGAAGATGTTTGTCCGGGACACCGCATCTCGGTTAGGAGAAATGAGATGTTCATTTGTGTAGAAACATTTAAAAGGGTTATAGCTTTTTTTTTTTTCTTTCAGAGGCAGGATCTCATGTAGCCCAGGCTGACCTCAAAACTCACTGTGTAACTAAGGCTGGCCTTAAAACTCTTGCCTCTGTTTCCCAAGTTCTGGGATTACAGACATGCACCTTTCTTAATGGAGGATATTTTAGTTTGGAGATACCTGTCTCCAAGGAAAGAGACGTGAAACTAAATGAGTAAAAGTTTAAGTTAGTGATTAATGCAGCACTTAATATATGGCTGGTGCATCACTACTATATGTTGAGTTCATCTGAGTTAACAATTCTATAATAATAATTGTAATGCCAAGGTGAAAATAATCAAAATACATTGTGTGAAATTCTTGAGATTTAGTAAAGGTATTATTTTTTAAAAAAGAAAACACTACAAAGAGTTCTGCCAACATCTCAAATCAGAAAGTGTTAATTAGAATTTGCCAACCTGACAGCCAGTCCCAGAACACCCAGAGGAAGCTCCACTCCCAGGCTCTCTAACATGCCCAGGATCATGGGATCAGAGGTGAGGAGAAGATAACATCTGTCCCAACACCAGGACTAACTGGGACCAGCAGGACCCAGGCACGCAGGAACTTCACCAGACCAATGGCTCAGGTTCCTCCCAGTCTGTCCCGGCCTGTGCCCTGAGCAGACCTTGGGCGCAAACTCTGAAGCCAGTCCCACAACACCCAGAGGAAGCTCCACTCCCAGGGGCTTGGTCACATCAGGATCTCAGGGTCCCAGAGGCAGTTTGACTCCCAGTAGCTTGGACACACCCAGGATCTCGGGATCACAGGATCCCAGAATCACAGGATTACAGAGACAGGTTAACTCTGAGGAGTTCTGACACAACCAGGACCACAGGATGGACAGGCTCCCGTCAGATATAGCGAGGGCAGGTAGCACTAGAAATAACCAGATGGCGGGAGGCAAGCATAAGAACATAAGTAACAGAAACCAAGGTTACTTGGCATCATCAGAACCCAATACTTCTACCATAGCAAGTCCTGGATACACCATCATACCAGAAAAGCAAGATTCGTATCTGAAATCACTTCTCATGATGATGATGGAAGACTTTAAGAAGGACTTAAATAACTCCCTTAAAGAAATACAGGAGAACACAGGTAAACAGCTGGAAGTCCTTAAAGAGGAAACAAAAAATCCCTTAAAGAATTACAGGAAAACTCAATCAAACAGGCGAAGGAAATGATCCAGGATCTAAAAATGGAACTAGAAACAATAAAGAAATCACAGAGTGAGATAAGCCTGGAGCTCAAAAACCTTGGAAAGAGTTCAGGAGTCATAGATGTAAGCATCAGCAACAGAATACAAGAGATAGAAGAGAGAATCTCAGGTGCAGAAGATACCATAGAAAACATTGACACAAGAGTCAAAGAAAACACAAAAAGCAAAAAGCTCCTAACCCAAAACATCCAGGAACTCCAGGACACAATGAGAAGACCAAACCTAAGGATTATAGGTATAGAAGAGAGTGAGGATTCCCAACTTAAAGGGCCAGTAAATATCTTTAACAAAATTATAGAAGAAAACTTCCCTAACCTAAAGAAAGAGATACCCATGAACATATATGAAGCCTACAGAACTCCAAATAGACTGGACCAAAAAAGAAATTCCTCCCGTCATATAATAATCAAAACACCAAATGCACTAAACAAAGAAAGACTATTAAAAACAGTAAGGGAAAAAGGTCAAATAACATATAAAGGCAGGCCTATCACAATTACACCAGACTTCTCACCAGAGACTATGAAAGCTAAAAGATTCTGGGCAGATGTCATACAGACCCTAAGAGAACATAGATGCCAGCCCAGTCTGGTATACCCAGCAAAACTCTCAATCACCATAGATGGAGAAAAGATATTCCATGACAAAACCAGGTTTACACAATATCTTTCACAAATCCAGCCTTACAAAGGATAATAGAAGGAATACACCAACACAAGGAGGGAAATTACACCCTAGAAAAAGCAAGAAAATAATCTTTCAACAAACCCACACAAACATAATTCCACCTCTAACAATAAGAATAATAGGAAGTAACAATCACTTTTTCTTATAATCTTTTAATATGAAAATTAATATTACCAACAGATCCTAATTGATTGAAATTTAAAAATATGAGGAATTAGAAATTTGTTGTCTGTCACCCAGTGGTCTCTCTAATTTGGTAATTGGAGAGATATGTCCAATGTTGTAGAATCCATATACACTTTCTACTTGTTTGTACATGACAGTGTCTTGCTGTGTACCACATAATGGTCTCGAAATCATGCTTCTCCTATCTCAACCTCTCTATAAGCAGGATTGTTTATTTGATGTTTTTACACTATACTATGGTTTTCAGAACAGCTTATATCTTTCAAAATTATTTATACAGCCAAAAGAAATGTAGACAATTAATTTGGGAGGTGGCTTGTGAGAGAACAATAAAGAGTGAGACTGAATGTTTTGCTTGATATTTATAATCATTGTATCAATTTTGAAGAAGATGACCTTATAAGCTACTCTTTTTTCTGAGATGAATGCTTTTCAAAATAATCACAGCCAATGAACCAGAATCTTACCCTCACCTAATATCTGTGCCACCCTGCAAGCAGAACCATTGTTCATTGAAACAGTTGATGAATGACTTTATGGATAGACCATCTTAATACACACACAATTTATTAAATGAATGTAACTTGTTCCCTGTGGGCTGAGAATGATGACAATCACTCAAGTCAAATAGCTTTGACAATAGCAGGAAATCTGTGTCCAAATAATTGTGCCTACAATTCATTCCTTGGTGCAGCAGAACTGTCAACTCTCAGCTTAGCTACTATGGAGGTAAAATCCTTTGGTGATGTGAGGGATATTGAAGCACAGCCTTGCTACAATGAACTCCAGTGTCTAAAATTGTTCTTATTTTGAGTTTCTATCATAGTAGGAGCCAAGATTTTAAGTTCTACTAAAAATAAAATGAACAAGCAAACAAAAAAACTTTATCTTTTTATGTTCAATTAATAATATGTCCATTATTTTTATGATTGGTATAAAAATATAGTGTTGAACATAATAAAAAATAAAAATTAAAATAAAAAAAATAATTTGACAACCTTACTTTTTTATTTTTTGCTTACAGAATTGTAGACATAGTAAATGCTCAAGGGATATTTAAATGTTTTTTTTCAAAGTGGAGAGAAAGAGAGAGAGAGAGAGAGAGAGAGAGAGAGAGAGAGATTGATTGATTGCTCTTGCACACATACTGGCCCATGGCCATACTTATAGGTATCATATGAATGCCGAAACACGGATGTTTGGGCTGTCTCAGGGGGACCGTATAATGGAATACACACAGCATGATTGTGATGGAGAAGCCAGTTATTCTGGTATTACAACGGACATCTTTCTTAAGAACATGGACATTTCCAGTCCTGGTGTCAACAAGAAATTGAAGTCAGCTTGGAATACAGATGAACCAAAAAAGATTGTTTCCTATAAAACTTCCGGTTTGAATTTGGAGAAACATTGCCCACAGACAACAGATTGATGCCTTTAGCTGCTAAGGAACCAAAGACCCCAAATCCAGCAAAACAAAGAGTCAAGCTGCTCTGAGGAGCAGAATGGAGGGAGGTAGGGGGCAGGGGCTGAAGAGCTTCAGTCTGGGCAGAAAGAGCAGGGTAGGATCAGGACCTGGTTTGCCTGACAGGGAAGGGCTTTCACGACTGCCAAGGAATTTACTGCCTCTCTGAGTCCTTCCTCACTCAGCCATGGAATACATGCAGTGTGTGTGTTCCAAGGTGGGGACTGGAGACCTCACAGAGGCAGGGCAGCAGACATTCCTCACTCCGGCTGGGGAAGGAATGAACAGTCTGTACCTTTCATGGATGAGAGATGACAGAGAAATTGCAAAGATAGTTTCGCTAAACTTATCCTTCTGCCTTACAGTTTATCATTTCTTCCCTTTAAATCTGTGGGGGCCATGGGGAAAGGACACTTTTATGTCTGTTTCACCTTCCCTTCAGGACACCAAGCAGGGCTCTGATTGCCAATTTCTAAATTAATGTATGCTGTGGCACAGATGCAGGTTCTGTTTAGATGTTCAAGACGCTCACCAGAAGCTGGTTGAAGCTGGCCCTACCCAAGTTGTGTCCTGTGGCTAATAGCTTAAACGTTTGAAGTATCCTGGGGTGGTTCTTTTGCAAAATATCACTACATGAGGCCTAAATCAAGAGCAGATGGTAAGAAATACCAACCGGAAAGTGAATCCATGCAATGTGCAAATGACTTGGTGAGCACGAATTGGAAATCAAGTCTTTTCAGGAAGAATCCTAAGGAAAGTTCAGGGCTGGTGAGGTGGCTAAGTGGGTAAAGGGGCTTGGCTGGCAAACCTGAGTTCAATCCTCAGGACCTACATGATGGTAGTGAAGAACCGACTCCAGAAAGTTGTCCTTTGACCTCCATATGCTTGCTGCGGTACATGCATGTACACACACACACACACACACACACACACACACACACAATACTTAAATAAATGTAATAAAATATTTTTTAAGGAAGAGTTTAGCCATTCAGCATAATCTTTCCTCAACAACATTTTTCAAAGAAAGGTACTTAAGAAACACATCCAGCTGAAAGGATTTTTCAGTACTTAAACAAACAAACAAAAAAAAATTACAAAGCAAGGGGTTCATTCAGTGCTCAAAACATATCCCTCCCTCTCCCCACCCTCTGGCATTGCAAGTGTGTTTTCTGTGTGGGTGATGTGGTCATCTATGTGTCTGACCTTCTCAGTGTGCAGACTTACTTTCCAGCAGTGACAAACATCTCATCTCGGCACCTAGAGAAGACCACGCTGGTGGCATTGCCGACATTGAGGCCTGCCGCAGGGCTGCCGCAAATGGCATCTCTCTTGGCTATGCTCCAAACCACCACACTGCCAAACAAGAAGGGGAAGACACCAACAGGGGAAATCAGACTTTCAAAGTTAACAACTCTTTTCCTGGTTGTAGGAAGAAAAAGAACAAAATGAACTGTTACAAGTGAGAGAACGCAAACATTGCCCTTGACATTCCCACCCCACCCCCACGCCTCCACCCCACCCCCAGCCACCCCCCAAGCATCTGCTCAATCAATCACACTACTTTACTAGAAGACTAATGTGGGGGTGCTTTAAAAGCTTTGAAGGAAAAGGATTCTGGGGCTGGAAGCCAGTAAATCCATCCATCAAGGCATTTCAGACATGCAACCATCAAAGCTAGCAAGCCTCTATTTCATGTAAACATTTTCCTTGGGGCTATAGACACATCCTTCTTTAATTCTAGACCTTGAGAGATGGACACAGGTCCTAGGAGTTCAAGATCATCCCCACTGGATACATAATAAGTTCGAGGCTACCCTGAGCTATGTGGATTCCATCTTAAACAAAACATAGCCCAAATGCTTCATACTCTAAAGAAACGCAAATGTATTTCCACACAAAAGCTTTGTGTATATTGTATATGCATAGGTATGTGTATATGCGTATGCATACATATATAGCAACTATGAATTTCTCAAAATTATATAATCAGTAATGCTTTGAAAGCGGCCATAGGAACCAGAGATATAGGTGAGTGCTAGAACATGCTCTTAGCATGTTCCAGGCCCTGGGCTCAACCCTCAGCGCTTTTTTTTTTTAAGTTAGGGAATAAAACCCATTTTTTCATTGCCTAACTAAAAAAAGTTAATAAAGGACATCATCCAAGAGTCTTCAGCCAGTAGAAGAATGCTTTATAGTGAGGGGATGTGACATTTTTGAATTGCCAATCTTTTTTTGCGTTGTAGGACAACACAGTTTTTTTTTTTTTTTACAAATCTTAGCCAAATGTAGCTTTAATTTGTTTTAAAATAAGTATAAATTTTTTAAATAAATGGAGCATGACAGCATAGGGAGTAAGTTTAAATGTGTGGCACACGTGTATGGTATAATTCCACAGCTATTGCAAAGAATAGATAGACATATATGTTCTGAATGAGAACTCATGGTGGTTTGGATGAAGAATATTTGAATATTGGGTCCCCCTCACCCAGGGTTGGTGGAACTGTTTTGGAAGGATTAGGAGGTGTGGCCTTATTAGAGGAGGTATGTCACTGATGGCAGCCTTTGAGGTTTCAAAAGATTCAAACCATTTCCAGTGTCTCTCTTAGCCTTGTGTTTGAATCTTAGGAAGTGAGCGCTTAGCTACTGCTCCAGTGCCGTGCCCCTTCTGCTGGCTGCCATACTTCCTGCTATGGACTCTAACCCTCTAAAACTGTACACACCAAATTAAACACTTTCCTTTATAAGTTGCCTTGACCAAAGTACTTTATCACAGCAATAGAAAAGTAACTAAGAAAGAGCTTCATTATAGCAAAAAAGAGTATGATAATATTGATACAAAAGCTAATAAATTATATATTCTTTAGTTTATTGATTAATTTACCTTGAGATTTGTATGCAGAAAGGCAAACCATAGAATGTTCACCACTATCTTCTGTAGTTTTCATCTTCCCTCTACCTTTAAACCAGGAGGATTGGGTGGACTGGACCCCTGCCACAGTTTCAAAATTAGACCAATTGTCTGAAGCTAGCTGTCAGAACCCCGCCTTCCTGACCATAGTGACCAACCAGAAATGGTCATATTGCATTTTCCCAGTCCAGCAAAAGTTTATCCATTGGGTTCCTCAAGCACTAACTTTCTGTAAGAAAAATTTAAATAGTCTAAAATCAAAGTCAAAGTGACAAGGGATTAGCAGATTTTCCAGTGGTGAGAGTTTTTCCTAGACAAGACTCCTAGTAGAGGGTGGAGGTAAGGTGGCCTAGTGGCCAGTCTCCAGGACACTCCATGCCTGGACCTCAGGCATTGGAACTTCTAAAATCTCTCCAAGTGTGCACACATGGCTGAGAATAGTTGTGTTTAACAGAGGTAATGACACCAGAAATATTTCTGGCTATATTTCTTATGAGAAAACAGTCAAAAGTGGAGATGGCCCAGAGATGGTGGGAGCACTCACCAAAGATTACTAAGTAGCAAAAATCATGAAAATGTTGGCAAATTTATGTTCATTGAGAGGACATGGAACTATGTATCGCTGTACACTTACGAAGTTCAGATCAGAAAATTATAGTATATGTAAAAATATTTCAAGGCATTAATATCCATGTATCGCCATAGCTGAGCCATTTTTTTCTAGGCCTTTTCACACATAACAACACACTCAGATGTAGGCACACCAACAGAGGACCTGGAAAGGGCCTAGATACTTGATGTCTGTAACACATGGTGGAAGACATATAAGTAGCTGGGTGGTGGCAGTTGGATCTCTGTGTCTGAGGCCAGCCTGGTCTACAGAGTGAGTTCCAGGACAGTCAGGGTTACACAGAAAAACTTTCTTAAAAAATATGAACAAACAAACTTTCCCTGAAGAAGGAGAAAGAGGAAGAGGAAGAAGAAGAGGAGGAGGAGGAGAAGAAGGAAGAAGAAGAGGAGGAAGAGGAAGAAGAAAAGAAAGAAATGAAGAAGTCATGTAAGAATTTATTACCTTCCATCATCTGGGCCACCAAGTGAAACCAAGTACAAATCATTGGGCGAAAAGGCCAGGGCTTCGATTTTGCCCTTGTGGAGTGACAGCCGAGCAATCAGCTCCCTCTTCTTAAAGTCCCACAGAATGATGTCTGCCTGAGGGGTAGGAATACACTGTCAGATCCTAGACAGACTTTAGTGGAAATTGAAGGGACGGCTAACTCTCTTGGTGAGAAATACTCAATGACGGCAACTTTCCTTTCTTGGACCACGTGGTATAAACATGACAGATAGCAACAAGATAGAAGCAGATTTAAGCTCAGCATTTGCCGTCACAAGATGCAGCATCTGGTACAAAGATAACAGGGTCTTTCAGGGGCAGCTTGATGACCTGAAACCAAGAGAAGGCGCAGGACGAAGGGAGGACATCTGAGAGCACAGAGCCAGGAACCCGAAGTCAGGGAACTCCTCCAGGGAGGCACCTCTAAGTAAACCCCCAGTGAATGGTTTCCATTTTATTCACCTTGAAACCCATGAATGTGACTTGTCCAGAGGCAATATAATCTCCTTCCTTGGAGATGGTCACACAGGAGACGTTGTTACCGTGGCCATGTAGGAAATTCTGCTCATTAGTATTTATTGCCTGGATGAGGACAGTGCAACCCAGGGGATAGATCAGGTGCTCTTGGTCAGGATGGCATTTGAGACCATTGGGAACGTGTCCTAAAAGAGAAAGATTAAAAATAACTATAGCCAGGTGCAGATGTGGCCGGTGTGTTTGCTTATTTGTTTGTTTGGGGTTTTTCTTTGTTTTGTTTTTATCACAGTCCAAAAGACAACACTTTTGAAATAAACCTTAATTCAACTTAAACAAGTATGGAGTAAATAGGTAATTGTATTCCACGGACAAGGAAACTGGTATAGCACAATACTTCTCAAACTTTGATGTGCATAAAACTGCCCCAGGAGTAGGTTAAAATGATTCCAGGTTTGGAGTGAGCTAGGTTACTTCATTTTCAACTAGTTTACAAGGGATGTTGATGTTTGGAAACCTCACCTCAGACAGCAAAGCCCTATGGTAGGTTCTCTAATCCTGAGAAGCAAGGATGTATATGTAGGTGGAGTTGTCATTTCCCTAATTGGTTTTTTTTTTTCTTTTTTCGAGAGAGGGTTTCTCTGTGTAGTCCTGGCTGTCCTGGAACTCACTTTGTAGACCAGGCTGGCCTAGAACTCAGAAATCCTCCTGCCTCTGCCTCCCAAGTGCTGGGATTAAAGGCGTGCGCCACCACCGCCCGGCCCCTAATTGGTTTTTAATTGTGTCAATAAAGACGGCAGAAGCTAATCGTTGGGCGAAGGAAAAAAAGGTGGGGCTTCCGCCTCTCAGGAAGAAGAGGAGGGGCCGAGATAGAGAGATGGCTTGTAGGCTGGCCAGCTTTGGGGAGAGGAGCTCCAACGAAGGCCTGGGGGTGGCTCATCTCGGAGCATAGCGCAGGCCACAGCGCCGGGCAAGGAGAAAGTGTGATTATAAAATGACATGCAACATGTATAGGGCAGCTTATTGGGGGAATGGCCTATAGACACAGGGATCTTGCGAGTGCTTACAGCAAACATTTATAGACAAAAGTTTTGCTTATTTCACTTTGCAAAATCCCCTCCAGTCCCATTCATCATTTTGCAAGTGGCATGATGGCCATCTTTCAAAAGGCCGAATAACATTACAGCATACCTACGTGCATCTCATAATTTATTTATCCATTCGTCTATTGATGGGGTATGTCTGTATCTTGGCGTGTATCTAAAAAACCTGCCTCCAGTTTCCCGACCTGTTTGAGTTCCTGTCCTGACTTCCTTTGACAGTATACAATGATGTAGAAGTATAAGCCACATAAATCCTTTCCTCCCCAAGTTGCTTTTTGGCCATGGTGTTCCATCACAACAATGATAACCCTAACTGAGGCATACCTAGAAGTGGGATTGCTGGACCATATAGTAGCTCTGGTTTTCTTTTCTTCTATTTCCTCCCCCACCCCATCTCTCCCTGAGGAACCACCATACTGTTTTCCATAATGGCTGGGCCAATTTACATTCTCAGGAGAGTATACAGAGGTTCTCTTTTTTTTCAACATCCTCACCAATATATGGCATCTTTTGTGCTTTTTACAGTGGCCGTGCTAACCGACCTGAGGGGATATCTTACTGTAGTTTGATTTGCATTTCCCTTATGAAGGGATGTTGAGCATCTGATCATATGCCTAAGGGTCATTTGCATGTCTTTTGAAAAATGTGTGTTCAGTTTCTCTGCTCAGGTTTTAATACCCCTAGAGCATATCAGGCCAAGTGAAATAAGCCAGGCATAGAAAGAAATATGAAATGGAACCCTACAACGCTGAGCTCATAGAAACAGAGAGTAGGGTAGTGTTTGACAGGGGTGGAGGAAATGGGAAGATAAGGGTCCAAGGGTGCAATGCTCCAGTTTTGTGAGATGAGAAAGTTCTGGTGACCTGATAGACAGCACAGGGACTACAGTTAGTGTCCTAGTCAGGTTTTTGTCAACTTGACACACGCTAGAGTTATCTGGGGAGAGGAACCTCAAATGAGAAAATGTCTCCATCAGGTTGCATGCGGTCAAGCCTGTAAGGTAGACTTGCTTAATGATTGATGTGGGAAGGCCCAGTCCACTGTGGGAGTGTGCCCACCCCCGGGCAGGTGGTCCTTGGTGGTATAAGAAAGCAGGCTAAAAGAGTCATGGGGAGCAAGTCATGGGGAGCAAGCAGCCTTTCTCCGTAGTCTCTGCTTCAGCTCCTACCTCCAGCTTCTTGCCTGCTTCTCTACCTCTTCTCCAGTTCCTGCCTTGGGCTTCTCTCAGTGATGGATTGTGATCAGGATGTACGTGTAAGCCAAATAAACTCTTTCCTCCTTAAGTTACTTCATGGTGTCGCTATCGCAGTGACAGAAAACCTATGACAGTGATACTGCACCGTCAGTGTCTGCTTGTTACGATTGTTGATCTTTGGAATTTTCAGCATAACATACTCAGATGTGAAAAACATTAAACATGCTAATCATTAACTTGGTTGTGGGAATTACTTCACAGTACTCCCAAGTGTCAGAACATCCCTTTGCACATTTTGAATTTATTTAAGACATATTAAATATTTTATATTATTAGATAATATGATATATGAATATCATTATGTTATTATAATGTTATATATTATGTATTTATAAAATATATATTAAAATATAAAATACATTAAAAGAATATATATTGTTACTCAAACATGTTGCAATAAGGTTCGAGGAAAAGCAAACCCACAACCCACAACCCACTGTTTAAGTTCTAAATGATGGCAGGTTCTTTGGAGAAGCCCAAGGCCTCCCATAGTCAGACATCTTTCTTAGGCAGCTCCTTCTCTGCAAATATTTGCCAAGAACCAATTCAACAATGACAACTCTTTTCAATCAGTCTAATAGGAGATAGTCATTTCGTGTTATTCATCTTAGAGAAGATTTTTTTTTAAACTTTTTATTTTCCTTTGCAGTGTGCTGAGGATCAAACCGCAGGACCTTGTGTACACTGGGTAAGTGCTCTACCACTGAGCTACTTCCCAACCCCTGCTTATTCTTCATGTTTACCTTACAATATAAACTCTGTCGTCATCTGGCCTATTCTATTAAAGGTACAGAATGATTTAAATTATTTTAATTTTGTGATGCTGTATTATGACTCTTTTCTAAAAAGAGAGTCTGTTTCTCTTTGAAATCTCTTTTTTATGTTCCCTACTTATGTCTCCTTTATACAAATCTCATATTACATTTATTAGTGGGTATTTAAAAACCTTTTCTTAAGCTGGACTTGATAGCACTTGCTTTTAATAGCAGCATGTGTGTGTGGGGGGGGGCAGAAGCAGGCAGATTTCTGTGAGTTGGGGACTAGCCTGGTCTTCATAGTGATTTCCAGGATAGGCAGGGATACAAAGTGAGAACCTTTGTATCAAAAGGTGTCAAAAAACAAAAGAACCAAACAAAAAGAAAAAAGGAAAGGAAAAGAAAAAGCAAAAACAACAAAACCCAAAAAGTCTTTTTGATTGATTTTTTTAGTTCCTCATTTAAAAAAATCATACATATTTATTAAAATAGTTTTCTTGGATTTTAAAAAGTCTTTGAGTGGTGGCACATGCCTTTAATCCCAGCACTTGGGAGGCAGAGGCAGACAGATTTCTGAGTTCGAGGCCAGCCTGGTCTACAAAGTGAGTTCCAGGACAGCTAGGGCTATACAGAGAAACCCTGTCTTGAAAAACCAAAAAAAAAAAAAAAAAAATCTTTGACGCATGGCAATTGTAAGAATTTATTGACTACTATGAGATCATTCCTTCCTTTTTTTTTTTTTTTTTTTGAGACAGAGTCTTACAACTTAGTTCTGCATAGCCTGGAACTTGATATGTAGATCAGGCTGCCCTTAAACCCCCTGAGAGCCACTTGCCTCTGCCTCCCCAGCAATGGGATTAAAAGTGTGTGCTACCATACCCAGCTCCTTCTTTACAGAAGTTCTTGTGAAAGTAAATTTAGTGTTTTTCACCTATTCCTCCTAAGAGTATATAATTTAGTTCCTAATTTTGGGTTCTGTATAAACATTCATATGGCTACCCATATGGTAAGAGTAAAATAAGATCATTGCTTCACCCTTCCTTCACAGGAATAACACGTTCCAGGTGGATCAAAGATCTAAATGTGAAAAACGGGACCCACTGTTTGCACAGGTGTGGGAAATGGCTTTTTAACCAGGAACGAAGAACGGTCAGGTTATTATCCAATTGTGTTTAAAACTGAATGTGTGGCTACAAAAGGCAAAATGAAAAGAAAAGCCCCAAACCAGAAAGGATTTGTAACATACAGGGATTAAAAAGGAATCTTCGTTAATATGCAAAGAGCGTCTACAAAGCAAGAACAACACCAACACCACCACCACCAACAGCAACATGAACAAGGAACATGAATGGGCAGTTTATAACAAAAGACGCTGAAAATCAGTAAGCATATCTATAAAGATAAGCTTTTATTTTGAGGTTAGGGATTGGTTGGGATCAAGGTTGGGGTCAAGGTTGAGGTTGGGGTTGGAGTTAGTATTTGGGTAGGTGTTACTTTGGGGATTGGATTGGTTTTAGGGCTGGAGTTGGGTTTGGGGTTAGGGTTAGGGATAGGGAGGGATAGGGATGGTATTGGGGTTGGGGTTGAGGTCTGGTGTATGGTAATATAATTTAGAATGATTCCCATATGCTCACATTTAAATGCTTGGTTCCTAGTTGGTGGGACTGTTTAGGAAGGATCAGGAAGTGTGGCCTTGATCTGGGCTACTGGGTGGGGTTCAAGACTTCCAAATCTAACACCAGGCACAGTCTCTTTCTTTCTCTATCTACTGCTTGTGGATAAGATAGTAGCCCTCGGCTACTGCATGGGTGTCCTGCCAGCCTGCTTCTTGTCATTGTTCCCACCATGATGGGAACATGTTCCCACTCACCTTCTGAAACTATAAACACTACCTCAGTTAAATGCTTTCTTTTATAATTTGCCTTGGTCAAGGTTGTTTGGTTTCAGACCAGGACAAGGGACTGAGGTGCATATTTTACTTATCAAAGCAGACCTTGGTTGGGCAGTGGTGGTGCACACCTTTAATCCCAGCACTTGGGAGGCAGAGGCAGACGGATTTCTGAGTTCGAGGCCAGCCTGGCCTACAGAGTGAGTTCCAGGACAGCCAGGGCTACACAGAGAAACCCTGTCTTGAAAAGCAAGCAAGCAAGCAAACAAACACAAACAAAAAACAATAAAAAGCAGACCTGGCTTTCAGGTTCTCCCAGCATCCTTCAGTCCCTACCTGGCTGGCATACCCTGCCCCCAACCCTGAACTTTTCTGCCCAGGGGTTGGGCTGCCCATCCCCCAGAGGCTCCTCTCTACATAATGCAGATATTTTGATCTCCCCTCTCTCGATCTCCCTTCTTCTCTTCTCTCTCTATGAGGGACCTTTCTCTCTTTCTCTCCCCTCCCCATCTTGCCATGGTGACTCCCCTGGCCTCAATCCTTGGGGGCCAGTGAATTTGTCCAAGAGTAGCTTCCCAACAACTTGCCTTTAATATATTCTAATCTGGCTTGAATTTAGCAGCAGAGAAATAACCTATCAATGGTGTCTTTTCATGGTCCTAGAACATTAACTGAGGCAGAAGTTATTACCTGAGAACGTGATATTGCTGTAGCAGGCTGTTCATGCTTCATGCTAGTGGAATGTGGACTTCTGGACTTTGACTTAGTGTGGAGGATGAATGGGCCATCCTAGTAGGAGCATGGAAGACAGTAGTGCTAAGTGCAATCTGACAGTGGAGGCCCAGCTCAGGTTTCAGAGGTGAGTAGTGTCAGCGAATGGACTAGAGACCATTTTTGTGATATTTTGGCAAAAGAATGTTGCTTTGTTTTGCCCTTGTCCTAAGAATCTTCCAGAGACTAAACCCACGATTTTTGGATTTAAGCCAATGGACATAGGAAATTGCAAGACAGTTTAGTACTGACTATGTCATGTGGTCACTCTTATACAGATCTATAATGAAAAACAGAAAGCAGGACAAAGAGAAATACAAGATCTACATTTGAGGAGAGAAAGAGCACCAGGAAGAGTAATGTTGGAGTCAAGTCTCAGGCCGGATGCTATATGGAACACAGGTAGTAAGACCTTCAGGTAAAGCCTTATCCAGCTAATCTTGCATTTTGCCATAAGGAAAGCATCAACAAGTCAAAACATATGCAAATGGATGCAAAAGGAGACCAGTTTTCAACAGCTTTAGCCACATGGTTCTGGCTTTGTTGGGATGAATATAGAAGTAAAGGGTTTTGGAATCTTCTGGCAGTTAAGGAAATCCCCTGAGGCTTGGGATGAGGCAGGGGTGTCCTTTCCCTAGCTTTGAAAGTGATGCCTGGATTGCATTGGAGACACGAAGATGTTAGAGATTCCAGAACCTTGGTCTGTCTGCTGAGGAGAGCTGCAAACAGGTTGTGAACCAAGCCCAAGGGAGAGAGAATCCTGTTGAGCAAACAAAGCTGGAAGGAGTTGGAGATCTTAAAAGCCATCTAAGCCAGCCGGTCTCAACCTATGGCTTGAGACACTTTTGGGGGTGGGGGGAGGTGTTGAATGACTGGTTCACAGGATCATGAGAACCTAAGACCATGGGAAAACACAGATATTTACATAATATTCATAACAGTAGAAAAATTATAGTTATGAAGTAGCAACAAAATAATTTTGTGGTTGGGGATCAGCACAACATGAGGAACTGTATTAATGGGTCCTGGCACTAGGAAGGTTGGGAACCACTGAGTCCTTCGACAGCAAATATGGACTTACAGAAATTGGAGTTTGCCTTCCTGGGTTTTGGTCTTTGTTTTTGTTTCCAAGCCACGTCACTCTTTCTTCAGGTGTGGAATGGTAATGTATATTCTGGTGTTATTGTATGTTGGTATATGCACTTTGCTTTTGATTTTACTGGGAGTTACAGTTTAAGAGATTGCCTTGAAAATCAGAAAGAGACTCAGAAAAGACTTTGGGCTTTTAAACAGTATTGAGACTGTGAAAGATTATAGAGTCTTTGGGAGTTACCGGAAATGCATTTGCGTTATTATATGGCTACCAAGTCTATTGGGGCTAAAGAGTGGAATGTGGTGGTTTGAATGGGAATGACCTGCACAGGCTCATATGTCTGAATGCTTGGCCCCTAGTTAGTGTGACAGTTTGAGAACATTTAAGAGGTTGGCCTTGTCGAAGATGTGTCACTGAGGGTTGGCTTTGAGGTTCAAAAGCCCACACCAGGAACAGTCTCTCTCTCTGCCCACTGCCTGTGGATAAGATATACATGTGCAGCTTCAGGGCTCACCCTCTGACACTGTAAGCAAGCCCCCCCTCCCCCCAGTTAAATGCATTCTTATATAAGTTGCCTTGTTTATAGTGTCTCTTCACAGCAAGAGAAAAGTATTTAAGACAGGTGTGCATGTCTTTAGTTCCATAGTTAAGATTCTTAGCTGCAAACAAAAAGAGTCGACGCTGGCTAAATATAGCAGAAAAATAATTTCAAGGAAGGAACACAGGATTGATAGGAAGTGTAGAAAATCTACTTGAAAAGTGGGTGGTGGTAATGAGAAAGCCAGACCACGTGACATAGGACCCAGGCTCCCATGATCACGATACCATGAAGACAAGCGGCGTTTGATACTCACAGTACAACAGTGCTTTGCTCCCTCAAGAGAAGTGGTGTGTGTGTGTGTGTGTGTGTGTGTGTGTGTGTGTGCGCTGTGTAGGTCTGAGGATGATGTTGGATAGTTTTTTCTACCCTTCACCTTATTTTTTGAGATAGGGACTCTCAGACACACTGGTTGGTTAGGCTGATTCTGGGGATCTGCCTGTCTCCTTCCCTAGCCCTCCAGTCCTGGGCTTACACACCACACACCCAGCTTGTCACATGACTGCTGAAGACCCAAACTCAGGGTCCTCATGGTGGCACCATAACCACTTCATCAATGAAGCCAACTCTTTTTCCTAAAGGTGGTGTAATTTATTCTTCTAGAAATTACAGACGAAAATGCCTTATTCTTATCTTTCTTATGTAATATATATATATATATCTCACATAATATATAGTATATATTTATCTTTTGCCTATTTGAGAAATAAAAAGTGATGTCACTGTTTCAATAACACTTTTAGGATTTTAGCAAGTATCCATTTATATTAATTATTATTAGTATCGTTATTATTGCCATTTTCTTTTTCAGGAGTTTAGCTCTTTATAGACAGCCAGGAAATAAACCGTATGGTTTATTTTAGACTCTATGAACCATATGGTTGGTGTTGCAGTCAGTCATCTCTGCTAGCGTAGTGTGAAAATAGCCATAGACTGCACCTAAACAAAGTACATGGCTGAGTCCCAATAGAACTTTATTTACAAAACACACAGTGGGACAAATCTGGTCTGCAGATTCCTGACCGATCTGTTGTTGTTGTCGTTTATAAGAGCTCTGGATATAATGGAAAAATCAGTTGAATGTGACCCAACTCTCAATAGCTACAGCCTGAACTTTTCATATCTGACATAATTATATTCGGTTTGTTTACATGGTAAGTTTACATTGGAGTACAATACCTGGTACAGTTACATATATGCATCACCGTTTTCAAATTCAAGTTTAATAACACAACAGTTACCATGAGTTCTAATTTTGCTTTCAACTTTTTTTTTTTTTTTGCTTTGGCCATCCTAGAACTCAGTATGTAGACTTAGGTTGGCCTTGAACTCAAGAGATCTGACTGCTTCTGCCTCCCAAGTGCTGTGATTTTAGGCATGTGTCACTATGCCTGGCTTAATTTCAACATTTGATTAATTCCATGGAAACTCTAAGCTCCATTAACTGTTGTTTAAGGCCTGCGACCTCTAAGCCCAGTCCCTCCCCGCCTCCCCCACCCCTGTTCTTCCAGTCCTGAAGCTTAACTCTCTCTTTTCCTCCTTGTTCTGGCTACTTGTAATGATCTGCACCCCGGTCCTTAGCCCCTGGTTAAAGACTATTTAAATTCAAAAAGGGTCTTTTCACAAGAAAAAAATCAGTATTTTCTTGGCTTCTTTCAAATCTGCAGTAAATACATTTTCCCATGGGTTCAGGCAAAGTCTCAGCAAGAGTGTACACTCCTCTTGCAGAGATCCTGAACTCACTTCCTAGGACACACACCACCTGTAACTCCACTGCCGCCAGATCTGGCGCCCTCTTCTGGTCTTCACGGGCACCGGCCCTTCCATGTCCATTCCTCCACCCCAGACACACAACTGAAAATAAAATAAGGAGCCGGAGAGTTGGCTCAGCAGTTAAGAACACTGGCTTCTTTCCCAAAGGACCCAGCTTTGATTCCTAGCATTCACAAGGGACTCACACCTGTCTGTAACTCTAACCCCAGTGAATCTGATGCTCTTTTCTGGCCCCCTTGGCCACTGGCTTACAGACATGCACTGCAAGCAAAACATCCATACAGAAAAAAAAAAATCTTAGAAAAAAAAAAAGCAAACTTTGATACCCTTTTCCGATTCTCTCCTTACTGTGGTTAGCAAGGATTCAGTTATGAGCTAGAGAGATGGCTCAGTGGCTAAGAGCGTGGGCTGTTCTTCTAAAGGACCAGGGTTCAATTCCCAGCACTGGTATGACAGGGCAAAACACTAATGCACATACAATAAATTACTTAAAAAAAAATCAATTACAGATCTCATGTGTCTTTGTACTGACTGGCTCACCAGAATGGTTTTTTGCAGTTCACCAGGGGTCACTTCTTATCAGTAATATTTGTCCATCTCTAAAGACAGTGCTGACTCAGATACAGAAAACGCTGGCTTTCAATTAGAGAACGAAGACTCAAGAGCTAAGGCCCGGACTGCTTAAACCTTTACTCCGTCACCGGTCGGTACCACATCCTTACTACCGTAAGCTTTCAGGCATTACAACATTCGTTTTAAAACATTGATTTCCCCCCTAAAATTTAATTCCTTGTCTTTCCGCAGCACCCCAAACAGGACTCCCCAATCACAGTATTTCTCTCTCAATGTTTACCATGACGGTCACAAGTAAAGTGTGAGCACAACAGGAAGGCCCCTCCAGAATTAACGAGGTTTCTCCCTTAATGCCCTACTTCCTTTCCATCCTGGTCTTAAACCTTTGATGGTTCTTACTTTAGGAGGGGGGGGGGAGGAAGAGAGGGAGGGGGGGAGGGAGGGAGAGAGAGAGAGACCCTTACTCACACTCCTACCGAGTTAGGCTCATTTCCTCCACCATCCTGGGGCGGGTGGTGCCTGGCCAGACTCTTGCCACTATCCCCACTGCCTCTCAGGCGCTACCAGGTCAGCATCTCACTGTCCCTGAGGTACCAAATCATGGCTGCTGTAAGTCTCACCATTGAAGCCGATCACAGCCTCAAGTTCCAGTTCGGCTACGTCGGTCTCGCGTAAAACTTGTTCTTCCATCCTGGAGAGTTTCAGCTCATTAATTCTTCAACTTCAGGAGTGCAGCGTCTCCAGGTCGTTATGGTAACTGGCGCACGCATGCGTGCTAGGTTTACACCGGAGCAGAAACCCAGCCCACTGAGTTTGAGTTGATTTCCCCTCTTGCAAATGTTAGGAGGACTTCCATATTATGTATTTTGTTCATTCTGGAAATGTAGGTGGTAGGTTGACGATAAGTGCGCAAGGCAAATTTCTTCGTCTCCCGTGTACAGGTCTGTGACTTTTTTAACTATAAAATTAAGCCCCTCATGTTGATTATTAAAAATAACTGAACGCAGTATACTTGAGCACAGAGAATTGCCTCTGATGAATAGGTTGCTATTAAAAAAAGAATGGAATTGATACTTCCTTGTAAAAGAATTTTTTTAAAAGACCACTAAAAACGTTTTAGTATAGTATGCAACTATTTGTATGTATGTATGTATGTTTGTTGCCTTGTTCCAAGTGCTGGAATTCCAGGCTTGAGCTATCACACCTGACTTGTTTTGTTCTTTTTGAATTAAGAAAAAAAAATGCAGAGAGCGGGGTTGAAGTGCTTCCATCTCGGGAAAATGTTTTGGTTCTGCTCAACAATTTAACCATTTTCCTTGAGTCCAGCAATTCATGTGAATTAACAAAAATCGATTCATGCAACCCACTGTCTCCCAGGGGTGCGCTTTGGGTAGCAGGGGCATCGTCCTGAGGTCAATAAAACAGCTTTCACTTGGCAAACTCTGAGCTCTGGTCGCGCACCCTCCGAACTGCGGGGAATGAGCCGCGCGGGCCGCCGTCGTCAGGTGCTATGAGCAGGAAGTGTCCCAGCTGCGGGCGGAGACTGCACCATGGCCCCGGACCCTTGGTGAGTTGCCGGTGATGGCAGCAGTGTATGGGGGTTAATTTGGGGGTGGAACTGGCTTCCAGGGACTGGCAGAGACCCTGGCTATCGTTGAGCTTGAGGCTGGCGGCCTTAGGGACGAGGATCAGGCGAGGATCCACCTCCAGTTGAGGGGACTCAGCCACGTCCTGCCTACTCGGTGCTAACTCTGGGGTCCTAGGGGAGACTATGACCTGGGGGAGCCCGGACTTGAGCAATCGAATATTGCCCCCTTTTTTCTGGGGCTTCTCGTCCATCCTGCTTGTAGCTGACTGCATGCATAGACTTCCCTGGGCTCCTGTAAAAGTGAGGTCAGAATAACCTTTTGATGGGATATCCCTTCACCCATTAATCCCCGGAAAGGGAATAAACTGAAGTTCACCCTCCATGGTCACCAGTCAGTTAGTAGCTAGTTGGGCACGGGTGTTCTGGGCTCTTTACAGAAAACTTGTAGAACTCTGGGAGGGAAATTTTGCATTTGTGATAAGGCATTTACCCTTTCCTGCATCAGTAGCTTGAAGACTTATATCAGCAAGAAGTAGTGCAGAAAGTACCTGATAAGGACCATTAATTCAGCAAAGAAACCCCGAGGAGAAAATGGTGAAAAATATCTTCATACAAGGAATAGATTGCTATAAAGTCCTGACCTTCCTGATTAGTAATTTATAACACTGCATTTCTATAAAATTTGTGTTTGGAGAATATGCCTTCTGTTGGTGTTTCTGGTACAATGTATAGTTGTTTGATGGCAGACAATTTTGAATATTAAGAGAGTGGTTCCCAAGGTCAGTAGAGTCACCCGGGGTTTAAGCTATGTGGGCCAGTTGCTGAATTGTTTGTTGTTTGTTTCTCACCGTCTCAGGGAGCCCAGGCTGATCTTGAATTCCTGATCCTTTTGCTTCAGTCTCCAAAGTGGTGGCATTACAGGTCTCTGCCATCATGCGGAGCCATGTTCTGAATTTTCCCATAAAGTTTTAACAATTGTATACACCCCTGGTAGAAAATTTAGAGACTACTGAGTATCTGAAGGAAATAAAAAGTATCTTTATCACTTGGAAACAATCAGTGCTCACTTTTTTTCAATGCATTTATTATTTGAATCTTATATCCTGCTTGTATTTTACAAAACAGGAAGCGTTTCTCCATGTCCTTAGAACCCTGATTTTTAGTGTGTATCAGTGCATCATATGAATGTACATAACTTATTTCAAATTTTAGCTCAGTGGTAGAACGATTGTTTACCACATGCAAGACCCCTGGTTTGGTCCCCAGCAAGACAAGAAAGCTTTCAGTTGGCAGATGAGAAAGCCGCTGAGTTAAAACAATTAAGACTAATAGTAAAAGAGATGCTTCAGTGACTTGGGTAAAATTCTCCTGTAAGTCTGATCTCATTAATGACTCCCATGTCACACTCTGCAGGGAACTGACTTCTTCCCGTCTGCCCTGCTTAAACTGCACCTTCCTCCCAGGACCCCCACGTGACAGAACATGCCAGGCGTGATTTCTTCATCTTTGCTTATGCTTTGTGCCTTCCAAAGTGTTTAGACTTGGCTCCTCCATCCCATAGGGAAACCTGCTTTAGAAGTCAGCCCAAAGTGTCCTTCTATGGCCCAGCCCGTCCTAGTGCCTCTCATCAGGAATCCCCCCCCCCCCCCCGTTCTAGAGGTGCTTTAAGTTAGGTCCCATTCCCAATCAACAGGATTTTGTTATGGGTTTTATATGTTTGATGTGCCTTCACAGAGTCGGACTGAAGCTCCTGACTTCATAGATTTATTGTGTGGAGGCAATAAGTAAAGTGTGGGGAAGCTGGGGCTCGGACTGTTTTTCTTATTACTCTGCTGTATTTTTATTAGTTTTTTTTTTTTTAAAAAACACCTGCTCTTTTTCATGCACACTTATCACCTATACCAGATCATACTGAATGATTCATATTGATGTACACGTGAGTCTAGGCTTAGGGGGGGTGATACTGCCTCTGAACCGCTTGTGGAGTTCACGACACGAAGTTCTCTGTATATGACCTGGAGCCACATTCCCAGCCCAAGCTAGACACTTTGGTGACTGAGCCTAGTGCATTTCACAAGCTAGACACATGTTTCCCTATTGATCTGTGCCCTTAGTAACCTCCAGCCCCCTTCCCCCCCTTTTTTTTAAGTTTGAGACTGATCACTGAGTTTTACCCTTTGCTTCTAGCCTACTAATGTTGAGGTTAGATTCTCTTGTTTCAGTCTCAAGTAGTTGAGGTTTATAGGCTACTACTTCCAGTGCTGGAATATTTTAGAGAAATAAGTTATTTTCTTATGGATAAAACTGGGACATCAGGGCAAACAGTGGTTTTCAATATTTTGCAATGGGCAGTCCTGGAGAATACATCCTTCACTTGAGCACACGAGGCCCCGTTTCTTAGGAGCAGATGGTGTGTGATGAGACCGGAGTTGAAAACGCCGTAATGAGGAAAACTCTGGGTGCTGTTGGGTGTTGGCTTGAATCTTTTTTTTCTTTTTGAAGATTTATTAATTTATTTTATGTATGTGAGTACACTGTCACTCTCTTCAGACACACCGGAAGAGGGCATCAGATCCCATTACAGATGGTTGTGAGCCACCATGTGGTTGCTGGGAATTGAACTCAGGACCTCTGGAAGAGCAGTCAGTGCTCTTAACTGCTGAGCCATCTCTCCAGCTCTGAATCTTTTTTATTTTTTAAAAATTTATTTTTTTATTTTAAGTGTGTGGGTGTTTTGCCTGCACGCATGTCTGTGTATCACGTGTTTGCCTGGTAACTCACAGAGGCCAGAAGAGGGTATGAGACAATTCTAAACTGCCATGTGGCACCTGAGAATTGAACCAGGTCCTCAGGAAGAGCAGCCGTGCTCTTAACCACTGAGCCAGCCCCTCACTTAGCTCCTCATCTGAATCTTTCCAAGCCCAACACTGTTGAGAAAACCAGTCAGTGTTCTGAGAGAACAGTGGCAGGGTTAGGAGTCTGCCAGGCACGCTTGTCAGTAGAGCGTTTTCGCCGCAGATACACAGTTCCTGCTGTCCCTGCGGTGCGCTTTTGCACTTCTCATCTTTCCTCTGTGTCTCCTGCCCTGAAGAAAGCATCTCCTTGTCACTGTGTTCCCTTAGACCAGGCTGGCCTCGAACTCACAGAGATCCTCCTGCCTCCGCCTTTGCAATGCAAGGATTACAGGCATGCGCTACCACACCCAGCCAGCACTTTCTTCTAAAGAACTTTAACATGACTTTGATGCAGGTTCTCCACGTACGATTCCACGTGTCAGATAGCCCAAGAAATTGCTGAGAAGATTCAAGAACGCAATCAGTGTGAAAGAAGCGGTGAGAAGACACCTAAGGTAATACATGGAAGGATCAGCGCGCTGCTAAGCTCCGATGTCCGAAAGCATTGCTAGATCTGGGGCGTGCTGTGGGGGTGGGGGTGGGGGTGTGTATGTATGTAAATCTTTGAAATGTGTTTTGGTAAGTTGTAGGGAATTTTACTTTTTTTGCCATCCCGTAAATGAATGACCATTCCCCCAAGATATAAAATACCCTGTATTTCATTCACCGACTTTTTATACAGCTACAGTTGTTTATACTTTTCATAGCCGCTGGCATCACACTCCATAGAGTTCACACTGTTGGCAGCAGCTGGCACCATACCCTTGGATTTGTGAGTGTGTGTGTGCATGTATGCAGAGATGCACTCGTGTGCATGTGCGGGCCAGAGGCTGTTGATAGCCAGTGTTTTCTCTTTGTCACTTTCCACCTTGTCTTTTTGAGGCAGGCTCTGCCATAGAACCCAGAGTTTATCAACGTAGTCAGACTGCCCAGTTAGTTCCTCTTCCCCCTCCCCGACTCCCCCCCCCCCCCGGGGCTGTGGTTAGAGACACAGGCTGCCATGCCTGACATTTAGACTCCTGTGTGGCCTTCTGGGGATGAAGCACAGACCCTCATGCTTGTGCAACAAGCTCTCTCAGCCGCCTCCTAGCCCCGTGTGCTGTGTTTATAATAATTCCTCATCCAGTTGTGTGGGCTACATAGGGAGATCTTGTCTCAACAACAAACAGATTAAGCAACAAAGAAATAAAGGCAACACACAATCACTCGAATAATGCACTCCCCTTTATTTTGCATAGATATCATTTGTCTTATTTCCATTCTCATTTTCCCCTTAAGGGTAATTTTATTTGTTCATTCCTTTGTTTGTTTATTTTAAAGGTTTATTTAGTTTATATGGGTATACTGTAGCTGTCTTCAGACACATCAGAAGAGGGCATTGGATTCCATTACAGATGGTTGTGAGCCACCATGTGGTTGCTGGGAATTGAACTCAGGACCTCTGGAAGAACAGTCAGTGCTCTTAACTCCATTAAGAGTGGCTCTTAGCCGGGCGGTGGTGGCGCACGCCTTTAATCCTAGCACTTGGGAGGCAGAGGCAGGCGGATTTCTGAGTTCGAGGCCAGCCTGGTCTACAGAGCGAGTTCCAGGACAGCCAAGGCTACACAGAGAAACCCTGTCTTGAAAAACCACACACACACACAAAAAAAAAGAGTGCTTCTTAATGGAGCCATCTCTCCAGCCCCTATTTATTTGTTTTTGCGTCAGGGTCTTGCTATGTAGCCCAGAGTGCCTTGGAATGGCTGTGTAGTCCAAGCTAGTCTTACACCATGTTCTCATCTCCTGAGTTCTAAGATTACAGATGTTTGTCATTTCAAGGCAATTTTATGAAATGTCACTAAAAATAAATTTTTTTTGCACTGTACCTTAATTATCAAAAACTAGATTCCAAATGGGTTTTAAATAGACAGGTAGTGGATTTGTGGATTAAGTAGGGGGTTTTAAGTTTTTAATAGTGCTTAGTGTTTCCTTTTGATCCACTCTAACAGCACCATTTACTGTATAGTTACTGTGTGCCAGGTACCAATTTACATTTTTTTTAGATTTTGTTGATATTATTTTTTGTTTTAATTAAGTAATTGATTAATTTTGAGACAGGATCTCATACACCCAGGCTGTCCTTCTGTAGCTCAGGCCGGCCTTAGGATCTTTATCTTCCTACCTCTATCTTCCAAGTGCTGGTATGGTAGGTCTGAGCCACCATACCTGGCTTGATCACTGGACTGAACTGATTCTTTCTATGTGTGTGTTTGTGTGTGGTATATGAACTTGTTCTTGTGTGTATATACATGTGTGTGTTTCCATGTGAAGGCCAGAGATTAAGGATGGGTGCTTTCTTGATTGCTGAGTTGGTTTTTTGTTTTGTTTGGTTTTTTGTCATTGCTATTGTTTGTGGGGTTTTTGTTTGTTTGTCTGTTTTGTTTTGAGACGGCATCTCTCATTGAACTTGGAATTTACCAATTTAGGTAGATAGATGGCTGTTGAGCCCTGTAGATGCCCTGTCCCGACATCTCCAGTGCTGGGATTATCTGCATGCCTGGCCCTTTTACATGGGGGCTTGGGATTCAAACTCAGGTCTTCAAGCTTGCATGACAAGCACTCTCCTGACAGAGCCATCTCCCCAACCCCAGATTGATTCTCATTCCCAATTGGATTATTTTCCATCTGCAAGTAATACTTTAATTTCCCTTGAGCCCTTCATATTTCATGAGTCTTGATCCTTTAGTAAGAACTTCTAGATCACAGTTAAATGATACCTTTCAGACAGTAGCATCTATTCTTAGGGTTTTTGTTTTGTTTTATTTTTAATTTTCCCACACTGTATTTATTAATCATATGATCATTCTATTTTTAATCTTTAACACTGCGAGCTTTCTTTTTAGGTTTTCTACCACTAAGCCATTCTTACCTTGCAAGATTAAACTGTACTTCACAGTAGTTTTTCTGAGCTATTTTCTTTTTGGGTGACATTTCATTTTATGACTTGATTTAAAATTTGTAAAATTATATTTGTTTGAGTGTGTGTGTGTGTGTGTGTGTGTGTGTGTGTGTGTGTGTATGTTGTGCCCATTTGATAGAGTTCAGGGTGTGAGTGTTTCCTGCTTCTCCCAGAGCTATATAGCTACTACTTTGTTGTTTTTTGTTAAGTGAGGGTCTCACTGTGTAGCCTTGGCTGGCCTGGACCATGCTGACCTTGAACTCTTAGAGATCCTCTCGCCTCCCCAGAGCTGGGTTTACGGGTGCACCCCAATATGCCCTGCGTAACTGCTACTTTTAGCAAGCAGCAGTGAGAACAGTGGCCTTCTGCCTTTTTAATATTCCTCTGATTTCATCCTTGGTCCAATATGTTTTCATTTAAATGGGTCCTTTTGTTCTTCCAATTTCCAAATGTCAGAGTGGGGCCCTCCCTACCCCTTCTTCATCTTTAGAGTCACAAACAGACATGTCCTCTGGGTTTTTAGGATGATTGGAGAAAATCCCCACAGTTGTAGAAGAAGAGCCCTGCCTGGTTACCATTCCTTTCATGGAAAAAGAACATGTACTCTCCAGTGTTCACATGGGCTATAAATACACCAGAGTGTTCAGAGACCAGTCAGGACAGTAATGGGACTTGACACCTTGTCATCTGAAGCATGGTTGAGGGAACTGTGGGGCTTTGCTGTTGAGCCTGGACTGGGGGAACACGATTTCCTGCATGGCTCCAGGGTGGATAAAATACAGTGCATAGATTTCCAACTGAGTGTGAATGCAAGCTGAGAGTTTCCACTCAATATCTGTGTTCCCGTGTGGACCAGGTTGCCATGGGCAGGTGCACTCTGGGTACAAGCTCTTGGTGGGTGGCTAGACCAGGATGCCATTGAGACCTTTACAACCTTGAGAGTGTCCTTGGGAAGCTAAACCTCTCTCCCAGCCTTTTTAACTTAGCAGATACTAGCCCCCAGGCCCAATGAACTCAGGCTGTATCCTTCTCTTTGCAGCTTACCTTGACAATCAGAACGTTGTTGAAGAATCTGAAGGTGAAGATCGACCTATTGAAGGACTTACTGCTAAGAGCTGTGTCGACACGCCAGATGTATCCATGTAAACATTTCCACCTTTTCTGGAGTGGGAGGAAAATCAGTCTTAAGACAGGAAGGAATCTGGGCCATCCAGATTTTTCCACAGCTCAAGGAGGACTTGGTTTCCACACTGTTGCTATAATCTTACATTCTGTCTTAAGTGTCTGCTCACTGTTATAGTGACTATGCTAGCAAGGGAAGACCTCCCTAAGGAATGAATTCGTTTGGGTGTAACCTTGGCAGGCAGGATGCTTTCTGTGAGTGTTCTGTAGAGCTGCACACTGCTCTCTGTCACTGCCTCGAGGATGGCTAGATGCTGCTCCCACCAGAGGACTTCCATGACTCTTCTGAGCAGCGGTTCCCTGCTGGACTTTGCAGAACATTTCCCCCTTTTCTCAGTAGCCCAAGCCGGACTCAGACTCACTTTGTAGCCACACCTCTGCCCTCACTTCCTGAGAACTGAGATAAAGGCATACTCCAGTGTACCCAGTTTTGTGAGGTGCTGGGGGTGGCATCAGGACCCTGTGCATGCTAGCCAAATGCTCCCCCAACCGAGCAACCTCTCAGCCCTTGGGATGTCTTGTAATCTGCTTCCTGACCAATAACATCCTTTTCGATTTTAAAATTTCAACTGTAGGCTGGTGAGGTATGACTTGCCTGTCTCATTCTTTCAGGGACACAGGTAAATAAATGTCCCTAGTTGGAGAGCTTTGGGGGTAAAGAGCGTGTTGGGACTTGATTAAAGCAAGCTGGGCCACATGACCCAGCAACCTCTTATGAGTTATCAAGTACTCAAGCCTTTTTTTTTTTTTTGAGCTGGGTCGTTTTACACATCTGTAATCCTAGTACTGAAGAGTGAGGTGGGATAGAGCATTAAAGGACAGCCTGAGCTACATAGTAAGTTTGAGGCTAGCCTAGCTTATATAGTGAGGCACCCTACCCCACCCCACCCTGTCTCAAAACAATCATTTATAGAAGAAATTTATGATGTAACCTGCTACCTAAATGAATTCTTCAAACCTAGTTTATATTGAAGTGAAAACTGACCCCACAGTTGTTATTCTTCAAGTTGTCTGTAATTCAGGCCATAGAGCTGACTTTTGGTAGCAGAGGAGACCATATGTCCTGACTTTAAATGTGGGGAAATGTAGAAATACAGCTTTTTTGACAAAACCATTGAAGGGGTTTCAAAAATACGTTTTCTCCTAAAGGAACCCTTTTATATTAGCAGGATGATTGGCATGACTTAGTTGCATGGTTCTCCATATGTTTAATTATTAATCTGCTGAGGTTTCAAATAAAAGTCTAATTTTAGTAAACAAAGGGGGCCTTCTTTCAAACACAATTGAAATATTCTGGCATGTAATTTTACCCTTTGTCTGGTATCATTTGGTACTGCCCTGTTAGTCTGTTACATAAAGAGCTTTTATTTTACACCAATCAACAGGTCTTAATCCGTAGACCTTGAGTGGTTTCTGATGGGTGGGGCTCCTCATCTTTCAGAAGTCAGTGCTGGGACGTTTGCACACGTGTTTAAGGTACAGAACTCGTTTTAGTGTAACCAACAGCATATTCCTCAGGAAGGTAGCTGAGTACTGTCTCGTGACTGTTAGTACCTGTTTGCTAACTTCTGGTAAGATAGTAATTGCAGTGCACTTTATTTTTATATATGCTAACCCTGTAGAACAAGGGACATATATAATTCAAGAACTCTATTTCCTGTTCACAGCCCCTGCTAGACAGTAAAGAGAGTGTAATAATTGGCTTCATTTTTGTAAACCCTTTTAGTCTGACCATCTGTTATAATGGGCTTTTGGTTTTGTTTTGATCTCAGAATGACTTCCCAGACTGTGTTAAGCGCAATACAACAAATACACTGGTCTCATTATTTAAAACATAAAGTTCTCAACCTGTGGGTCCAAAGGGTTACATGTGAGACATCCTGCATATCACATATTTATGTTATGATTCATAACAGTAGCAACATCACAGTTATAAAGTATCAATGAAAATTTTATGGTTTGGGGTCACCACAACATGAAGAACTGTATTTAAAGGGTTGCAGCATTAGGACGGTTGAGAATCACTAATTTAAAACATTAGCAAAGTTTGAAGGAATATAAATATGAATGATTTCTTATTTCCTGTGGGGGGTGACCTCAACCGGATTATAAAAGCTTTTTAAAATAATCTTTTTTTTTCTTTTTTCCTTCAAATAGTTGAGTATTGCTGGTAGAGGTGACATTCAGATCATACACCACACGGGGGCGCTCTTAAACCTGTTTTCAGAGAAGCCTTTTTTTTTCTAGAATGGAAAAAGGAGGTGGTGAATTCAATAATATTAACAACTTCTTTTGTTAGCTTGTTTGATGCTAGAGATTGAACCTAGAGTCCTGGACATGCTAAGCGTGTGTTCTACAGCTCTAGCCCCAGATAGCATCTTCTAGTCTTCGTTTCTCCAGCATCCTTCCTCTTAAAAACATTTCCAACAATTTAGGTTTTCCTCCAGATTTAAGCCACTTCAGATGGAAGCTCATGAGCACTAATTACTTCATATGCTTGGTCTTGGTGATTTCTTTTCTTCTTTATAAAAAAAGGTGACTTGGCCAGATTAACCTTGACACCTCATGTCACAAAAATAGATGGAGAGATCCCAACATCACAGCAGGGAGTTTTATAGAGAGAGGGATCCTGGATATGCCAGCATCTTTCCTAGGACCCTACAGCTAGGGATACAGGAGTCAGATTCAAACACATGACTATCTGGCTCCAAGTCCATTGTTTAAAATTCATTGTTTAGTAGATTGAATATAGCACAGGTAACCTGGCATGTCATGGACTCAAATTCTCTATTAGCTGTATGTTGCTGTCACAGATCCTCAAGGACCTCCTTAGTCACTGAAGGGTAAGCAGCTGTCACTGTTAGTTACATCTTATGATATCATGATCTTTAGTTTCAAAAATGACCGTAAATCTCCAACAGAATGGCTCTTTAAAAATCATTTTAATTTTATTTGTGTATTGTGTTTGTGTGTATGTGTCTTTGTGTGCATAGTACCTGAGAAAGCCAGAAAGGGTGTTGGATCCTTTAGAGCTGGCGTCACGGGCAGTTGTGAGCTGTGCAGTGGGTGAACTCGTGTCCTATACTAGAGCAGCCGGTGCTCATAACCATTAGGCTGTCTCTCCAGCCCCCACACGGCAACTCTTAATTACTGTTCTACGGAACAATTAATGTTGAATGACCCTGATTTTTTTTTTTTTTTTTTTGAGGCAGGGTCTCACTGTGAAATTCCTCCTGGCGCTGAGCTTGCTATGTAGACCAGGCTATCCTGTAGACCAGGCTATCCTGGGACTCAGAGGTCTGCCTGAGTGTTGAGATTAAGGTGGACACCACCACACCCGGCACTGGGTGACTTTTTAAATGTGAATCTTTTAACGTCACATTTCCTTACTGTACTGCATAGTTGAGAATTGATGGGACTTTCCTGAACATGTTTATGTCTCCCCGTCTTCATGAAGTTGTCCAAAACATACTAGGAGGTATCAGAAAGAGAAGTTCTTTTCTAGACATCTAGATTCATGAGCATAGACATAAGATGTCACATCCTTTCCTGAAACGTGGTTTTGTTGTTGTTTTGTTTTTTCAAAAGGAAAGAGGTATGCTTTGACTTTATTAGCTTGTAATTAATTAATAAGACAGTCCTGCAGTCAGAGTGTTCAAATCTGCCAGATATATTTCTAAAATAGTTCATTGATGTCTTTGATACAGGATCTCATCCTATATCCCAGGCTAGCCTGAAACTATAGGCAATCCCACTACTTCTCAGCCGCTTAAGTGCTGGGATTATGGATATGAGCCACCACACACAGAAGGCACTCACTTCTATTTCTAGCTTTTCTGTGATAGTAATTTTAGTGGCCTCACCAGGTTGCAGGAATACATTGAGCTGTGAGAGGCTTCATGTGGAATTTCACATAGAACTAAAAATATTCTCAGTGGGCTTTTCATGGGCCTCCTTTGTTAGCTTTTCAAAACCAGCACCTTTACCTTTTGTAAGTGTAAGCTGGTCCTGTGGAGGGCTTCCTGACGTGGGTCCTGGGAACTGAACTCAGGTCCTCTGGAAGAGCAGCAAGTGTTCTTGACTGCTATACCAACTCTCCAGCCCCCGCCTTTACCTTTTTTAAAGAAAGCCAAAACAGTCTCTTTACAAAAGTATTCAGTATCAAAAGGTATTTGGGTGCCTTCACAGATATTTTGGGCCTGTATAGATAGTTTTGGTTTTTTTTTTAAAGAAATCTCTTAATGGTACTCAACTCTGTTTTAGGAAAAATGGTGGGTGGGGAGATGTGGTGACCGCTGTGTAGTAAGCGGAATGGCTATAGCCCGGGGGCGGGGGGGGGTCTGTGGAGATTCTAGAAGTCTCGTCACTGGGGCTGCAGTGGAGATGGATTCTCCAACGCTGACTGTCTTTGACAGAGTTTCCAGTGGCATCTGGGAATGTGGGAATGTAGGACACGGACTTGCGTTTGGAGGAGCTTTATCATTTATAGTCTGTCACTAGATCTCTTTATAGGCTTTGATATTAAAATCTTGTTATTGTTTTCCACAGTAGTAGGTAGCTTTGTTCACTCTTGATTTTTGTCTTTGAACCTCCAATCTACACACGGCCAAATGTATGATTGGTAGCTGCTTGCCCATGTCCCTGGCTTGGAAGTCTGGCACCCAGGTGCTGTGGGATCAACACTGACTTGGGGACCACACAGCGCTGAGGGTGAAGGACAACCCTCTCACTCGAGGCCAGAGAGTCCAGCCTTCCCTGGCTTGAGTTGCATTATCCGTGAGGTAGAACTAATCCTGTTTTGGGAAATTGGAGAAGTATTTTTGAAGTGTCTCGTGGGATTGGCCCCTTCCATCACTGAGATAGTCGTCAGGCTGTGGAAGAGACTCAGCAAGTAAGGCCACTTGCCACCAACCCAGATGGCCTGAGCTTGACCCCGGGACACACGGTGGAAGAGGAGAACTGGCTCCCACAAGTAGTCCTCTGCCTTCCACACTAGTTGTACAACACACACAGAAAGAAGGTATTCATCAGTACTAATCAAGCCAGTCTGACCTCCTAGTGCCTCACTGAATTTGATGATTTAAAGAATCAAGGGTACAGAGACGCTCAGTGGTCAGAGCACTTGTTGCTCTTGCAGAGGACCTGGGTTAGTTCCCAGCATCCACCTGGGGGATCCAGTTCCAGGGGATCCCGTGCCTTCTTCTGACCTCCAAGGGCACCAGGCACGCATGAGGTACACACATGCAGGCAAAATGGTTCATACACATAAAGTACATCTTAAAAAGAATTTTTTTTTAAGTGAGCCATGAAAATCTCTCGGTGTCTCAGTTCTTAGCTGTCTTATCAGGCTTCTCTGTTAGGGCGTGGAGGGGGGGGTGTGTTCAGAGGCTTCCTCCTCCAGTGGAGCTCAGTTCACAAGATAAAGACTACAGTCTTGATTTTTTAAAATTACATTTTCACTTTGTGTGTGTGTGTGTATGGAGGTCTCTCCTTCTACTCTGAGGGTTGCAGTGATTGAAATTACATCCCCACGCTCTGTGGCAGGCACCTTTAACAACTGAGCCATCTCGCCAACCCCAAGACTAAATAACCATTGGTTGCCAAAAATATTAAGTCCTATGAAAATATGTTCTAATAGCTTTTCTGCATTTATTGAGCTTCCCGAAGGATTACCAGTAGGTGCAATGCTCTGTCAGGTGCAGCTGGGCTTTGGCCCAGAGGTAGGAATTAGTCCTATGGGATCAGACCTCACATTCCCACAACTTTGCCAGGTTACATGAAAATATCAACGTTGCCAGTGGCAAAGGGCCAGTTAGCGATGACTTCCTCCTGTTCGTCTGTTCTCTGACTTTGCCTGTTATTCACCAAGTTAGTGAGAGAGGAGGCTCTCGGCACCAGTCCCCAGCTGGGTCCTCTATTCTTACCTTCCTTAGCTCTAGGCACAGCTTGTCCACACCTCCTCACTGTCGCCAGCCAGCATACACACATCCACATACATGCAGTGTAGATCACAGATGGCACAGTTACGCAGTCTCCTGTCACTTCCCCTTCATCTGTCTCCTTGGGGGTCTGTTGTTTCAGTGTGTTAATATAATATAAATGAAATATAAAAGGAAGAGGCAGTGTGGCTAATTGTGTAGTTTTCCAAGCTTTACCAGGAGCCTCTAGGGATACTGAATTGGCGTACTAGGCTTTGTTCCTTATCGAATATACAGGGGACCAGAAGTATTTCAGATCTAGGAATATTTATATGTCCATGATGAGACATCTCTGATGGGGGCTCCAGTGTAAAGTGTGTGTTTACAAGTAGCCTAGAGGTAATTTTATAGACTATTTAAAATAATCTTGTACACGAGTCAAAGTTTCACGTATGAAATTTTCCACCCATGGTATCATGAGGAAGTGCTAAAGAGCTAACAAATTTCAGAGTACTTGAGATTTTGGATTTGGGGGTTAGAGATGCTCCTGCTGTACTGGATTATTTTAAACAGGATTGAACGGTGGTAGGAGGCAGTGAGCAGTGCTGGCTGCCCTGGGGGGGGGGAAGCCCTGGGTGTTTAGTGTCCGGCAAGCACACAGGAGGAAGCCCGGGCACGGGGTAGGAAGAGCTGGGCTTCAGCCTCTACAGCTCATTCATGCTGGTTCTCCATTTCCTGCCAGAGAAACAATGAGAAGTGGACTAGGAGCTGCATCCGGCTCCTCTAGCGCCAGGCATCTGCAGTTCTGAACTGCAGACCCAGTCACCCGCTCATGCTGCCTCTCACATCAGTCCCAAGTGCTGGCTCGCTCCAGGCATTACTTTAAACCTGTAACTTGCATTTGTTACATTTGTTTCATTTCAGAACGTACCTTTAAAGGTTTTGTAGCATAAAAATATTTTCTACTAATACGTTTCTTGTTATTTTTTGACCAAGAACTCCTTTTTCTCCCACAATGACATCTTGTCCCGTCTCATTCTTCATCACAAACGTGAATGGTTGGGGTTTATCATCCCAGACTTTCCTAGGCAGGAAATACATACATACATACATACATACATACATACATACATACAAATATGAAATTCTTGAGGCAGTAAAGGGATCACTTTGTAATGTGTCCCAGGTCTTTTGTTTCCTTTTAGCACATATACCATGTCATACACATGGTCATACACATGCACACACACACACACACACACACACACACACACACCTCTGCCTGATCTTTATGAGAACGTTAGCTGTCCACTGCTTAGCTTGTTGCTGTTGCTGTGTCTCTCTTCCCTCCATTTCGCTTGAGCACTGTGCGTTTTAGAGCTTATTCCATGTAAAACGATTCCAGTGTGCCCTTGAATATACCCAGAGCTGTCAGTCGCCACCACCATCACTCCATAAGCGGCTTCCTTTTCAACCTGAAATCCTGGCATTGCATCAGTGCCTTAGTTCCTTATTGATGGATATTCAGGATGCTTCCAGAATTTGCTGAAATAATTTTGCAATGAGCTTCTGTGCTCTCAAGTCGTCGCATTTCCATACGTGAGTGGATCTGTTGGGAATGTTGAAGGTTTGTTAGGTTTATAGAAAGCAGCCTGGAAGTTGGTTAAGCCCATTTACATCCCACCCAGGAAGGTAGGCAAGCACCTGGTTCCTGAGTCCTCTCCAGACTTCTTGTCACTTTTCTAACCTGGCAGGAAATGGAGGGGTCTTGGACTTTGTGCTTCTTATGCACCTGTTTCCTGCCAGAGGCTTTAGTGCCTTCTTGCTTTGTTGTGTCACGGCCTTTGCCTACTTTTGTCACTAGCAGTTTTATTTTCCAGAGACTTGAAGAACTTTTATATAATTGGACTGGGGTGATGGTTCAGTGGACAATGTGCTTGCATTGCAAGTTTGGGGACTGGAGTTCGGCACCCCCGCCCCCAGTCGTCACATAAAAGCCTGGCACAGTCTAATCAGTCAGTGGTCTCTGGGTTCCGTGTGAAGCCCTGTCTCAAAAATGAAGTGGAAAATAATAGAGGAAGACACCCGGTCTCCCTGTGTGCGTGAACTGTTCATATGGGTGAATAACACACATGTGCATGCATGTGCACTGACACGCACACATATACCAAGTCTTGTAGGTTTTTATCCACTATCTGTAGATTTTCATCCCTTTCTGGAAAGATTTTTTTCTCATTCAAGATTATTCTCCTAATAATGCTTATACAATTTTGTCTCTTAATGTTTTAAGTTCCAGAACCATTTGAATTTATGCATAATTTTAACACTGGAGTTTTGTCCAGCGAATGTCCAGTATATGTTTTTGCTTGGGTGGTTGGATGATAAGATCTCTACAAAATGACGGTCGGCAGGGCAGGGTGGGTGAGCAGAGCATGTAGAGAAAGCTAGCTGATATCGGGACATAACTAATAGCCTCACAATCGAGAATTTCTGTTTTGCCTTGTTCTGTATAATTCTTGTCGCAGCTTCTGTTTTCTCCCTTTCTCATTACCAAGGAACATTGTTTAAATTGAATAAAAGCTTTCTGCTTTATTGGTAGTTTATCATTAATTTGAAAGACATAGATAGATACTTGTTCTTGGTTGGCACTGATCAGAAGACTAATATTTTGCCCTTTTTTATTAAAGAAGAAGAATATTTGAGGTTTCTGTTTCTTAGTTACAGTTGCAACACCATGGTTTCCAAGCTGGGTATATTTGGTGATTGCCGTCAGTAGGAGATGGAAAAGTAATGAGAGTGATCTGACCCAGGGACGTGTGGCATGCTGGAATGTTGAGAGAATCCGTTTATTGTTATTTTTAATATGTAGAGTAACTATGGTGCAAAGACTTAGGTTTAGGAGATTTATGATTTTTCTAATAACTCTGTTATTGAGGGAGACTTTTTTTTTGCTGGGGTTTGTTTACTGTTCCTACTAGCTAGCCAGCACTTCTCTGTACAAAATTAACAGCAGAACTTGTAGGTCCCTGAGCCATGTATTCCCCTCCCAGGCAGTAGTGAGGCTAATCCTTGGTTCTGCTGAGTTCTCAGAAACTTTTGGGACCTGAACACAATGTTTTATGACCCCTTTAAATTTTTTTTCTTACTTTTTGTATTTGTGTATGTACTGTGTGCCCGTGTGGGCACAACACTCACATATTTTATGTATTTGTGTATGTACTGTGTGGGCACACTCATGCTGTGGTGTGTGGGCACACTCATGCTGTGGTGTGCGTGTAGCAGTTAAGAGTCCTTGAGGGAATCAGTTCTCTTCTACTGAGGTCTTCAGGCTTGGTGGCAAGCACCTTCCCCGTTGAACCATCTTGTCAGCCCCTTATGATCCCGTTTTACAAAGAAAAGAATCTGTAGCCCGAAGCAGCCATCTTTCATGCTGACAGTTGTTGCCAGAATTGGTATTAGCGGCCAGCCCTGCTTCTCATGCCAGCCTTCAGATCTGAGGAAACAGCCATTTGGTTAAGGAAAAAAAAAAGGAAAAGAAAATCAAAGCCAGATACAGCTTGTTTCCCTGTTTGTACTTGATGTCAGACATTTTTTTTTCCTAATCTGTTTGTTTACTTCCTGTGTCCTGTCCTTGATTTCGATTTCTTCAACATTTCTTTTACTTTTTGGATGTGTGTGTAGGTGTGGTTATACACACCCAGGTGTGTGTGTATAACCTGGTCATACAGTGGTCAGAGGTCAATGTCTGCCATCTTCCTCAATCTCTTCACACTTCATTCTTTTGAGAGAGGTCTTTTAGTGAACCCTACATTCATGGATTTGGTTAGACTGGCTAGCACAGAGTTGCCTGGAATCTGCCTGTCTCCACTCCCCCTTCCCACCAGTGTTGGGGTTACAGGTGTACACTGCCCTGGAATCCAAACTCAAGACCTCAGGCGTGCAGGGTGGCAGCTCACCCACTGCGCCCCTCCTCAGCACCGTTTCAGTGAACCCACAGAACTTAGCATCTAATGTTTTGTGTCAAGAAAGCTAGTATGTAAACCTTCATTGTTCACAGTTCACATACTTGTAACTCTACACTCAGGAAGCTGATCAGGAGTAGGAGACCAGCTTGGGCTACATAGTGAACTGTGTCTCAGAAAGACAAACACAAAAGAAACTTTGGGTTTAGGGACTGAGGGTACAGCTTGGCAGTAAATCCAATGGCTCTGGAGTCAAGTCCCAGTACCAAAACCTACTGAAAGATGTAAGTGTTCTGGAGTTCCATAAAAAGAAACAGCCATGGTCAGTGATCACCTCAGTAGGTGACATTTATCACGCAGGCCTGCAGATCTGAGTCGGATCCCAGGAGTCAGTGGAAGGGTGAAGGAAGAGAACAGACCCCACAAAGTTGTCCTCTGACCTTTACACACACTGTGACATGAACCCCTTTCCCTCTCCCTCTCCCTTCCTCCTCCCTCTCCCTCCCCCCCCCTCTCTCTCTCACACACACACACACACACACACACACACACACACACACCCCCAACAGTAAAGAAGCATCTGTCGACAGGTGAAGCTCAGCCTTTAGGATCCCAGTCGGCCACATTTACTAGATTAACACATCAACTACAACTTGTTTGTAGTTTCCCACAAAGATCTCATAGTACTTTTAACTACCGAGCTGACAGAAACATCTTTTTCAGCACCTTGGTGCACAAAAGCAACCTTCACGAAACTTCTGTCTGCACTATTCCGTGCACTGGAGACACCGCCCCTTTCCAAGCATTAGGCTTTGCAGGAAGGGTGTTTTGAGTTTGATTTTGCACTGCTAGGAATCACCCCGCCCCCATCTTAGGGTATTGATGAGTATGGAGGCACTCCTGAAAGCTAACACCTGTAGTTTAAGCAAGGCTCCAGCTTGCTCTCGTAGACTGTTCACTGGCAAAAGAAATAGATAAACCCAGCTTTCACCTGGTATACTCTTTAGTGATAGGACTCAAATAGTGATCTCTTGTCAGTGTCTGCATTATCCATTTGCAGCAGTACCGTTTTTTTGGTCATTTACCTGAAGGATTCTGGGTAGCGGTGGGTGGAGCCTGTAATGGCTGCAGGTGACTTGGGTTAATAAAATCTTAGGGAAGTGAGCTAAGCCACCCACTGTTGGACCTTAACAACTGACTACAGAACACAACTGGAGGGGGATCGAAGACAGAACCTGCTGGATGACCTTGTCACCCGAGAGAGACTGCTCCTGGCATCGTTTAAGAACGAGGGTGCAGAGCCGGATCTGATCAGGTACGATGCTTTCATTTACAGGGACACCCCGGCCACGAGGACTTATGTGCTGTTACTACAGGAGGAAATGAATTCAGAAAAGACACTACTTTCCAGTGCTCTAGCATTGAGTGATAGTTTCTATTCTGTATAAAGTCTACTTGTTTGTAGCATCTGACTGTACTTTCCTACTGAGCTTAGTTTTCATTAACTTCCCAGATTTAGTAGGCCTGGTGTGTTCAGATTAAGCTCATACTAGGTGGGGCATACTTGCTTACTTCTGGAGA
Organism: Tokudaia tokunoshimensis; assembly: GCA_036184795.1. Classification (NCBI taxonomy): domain Eukaryota; kingdom Metazoa; phylum Chordata; class Mammalia; order Rodentia; family Muridae; genus Tokudaia; species Tokudaia tokunoshimensis. The sequence goes on along the minus strand of BTHU01000010.1, from coordinate 53,966,205 downwards.
ATACAGCCAGAAAATTTTTTTTTTTTGCTTTCTTTGAGTTTTCTGCCTGGTAAACCCTGGAAGTTGACTTCCTAAAAATGATGTCCTGGTAAGACTAGGGCAAAGTCACAGAGAGAGGGGCTTCCCTGGCTGCTTCCTTCTCCAGGTTCTTTGCCAGCCTGTGATGGGCACTGCATATAGCTAACAGCTGCTCTGAACACAGCCTCCATTGCTGCTGCTAATGAAGGATACATTGTTACATTGGCCTCTCCGGGCTTCTGGAACTTAAGTTCATAGTTGGGAATCTCACAGAAGGAGACAGATTCAGAAGAGAAAGTGCTCTCCTCTTCAGCACTCTAGCACTGAGTGAGCGATGTAGCCATCTTGGAGCTCAGGGGAATCAGCTTTCTGCATAGTTTTCAGGGATTTTGTAGTTTCCCAAGGGCCACCACCAGGCCTTGCCTCAAACGTTCTCTCCAAGTTGGGGTGGGTGGCCTCAGGTGGTTGTCATAAGCAGGCTTGCAAACCACTGTGCTAGGACGAGCTGGAGGGAAAGCAGTAGTTCATTCCTATTGGTTCCACCGTACTCTGGTGCATTTAAGTCAAGGTGTCAGGAAGAACTTACACAATATACTAAGCTAGGTGAAGTTAAGTTTTGTGAAGGATGAAAGCTGGGGGTAGTGAACAAGGAGCTTCGTCTTGGGCAGGGTTTTAAAATGCAGGCAGAAGCTTGTGGGGCCAACTTACTGGGGCTCCTGAGTGCTCTCTGGCAGTATTCGGGCCCGTAGAGCTGGGGTTGAAGCAAGAGGATGCTGACCCGGATTGGTGAGCCAAGGCAAGCGAGCAGAGGAATTTAAGGTGAGAAGAAATGATATCTTCCAGTAAGAACCTTTACTGTAGGGAAGAGAAGAAAATAATAGGTCAGATGTAGTTGCTCACTCCTGTAACCTTGGCACTTGTGAGACCAAAGATTGCTAGGATATATAGACCAGCCTGGGCCACAGTGTCTCAGAGGAAGGAGAAGAAGGGAGGGGGAGGGGGATAGAGAAGGGAGGAAGAGGAGGAGGAGGAGGAGGGGAAGGATAGAGAAGGGAGGAAGAGGAGGAGGAGGAGAAGGGGAAGGATAGAGAAGGGAGGAAGAGGAGGAGGAGGAGGGGAAGGATAGAGAAGGGAGGAAGAGGAGGAGGAGGAGGGGAAGGATAGAGAAGGGAGGAAGAGGAGGAGGAGGAGGGGAAGGATAGAGAAGGGAGGAAGAGGAGGAGGAGGAGGGGAAGGATAGAGAAGGGAGGAAGAGGAGGAGGAGGAGGGGAAGGATAGAGAAGGGAGGAAGAGGAGGAGGAGGGGAAGGATAGAGAAGGGAGGAAGAGGAGGAGGAGGGGAAGGATAGAGAAGGGAGGAAGAGGAGGAGGAGGGGAAGGATAGAGAAGGGAGGAAGAGGAGGAGGAGGGGAAGGATAGAGAAGGGAGGAAGAGGAGGAGGAGGGGAAGGATAGAGAAGGGAGGAAGAGGAGGAGGAGGGGAAGGATAGAGAAGGGAGGAAGAGGAGGAGGAGGGGAAGGATAGAGAAGGGAGGAAGAGGAGGAGGAGGAGGAGGGGAAGGATAGAGAAAGGAGGAGGGAGAGGAAGAGATGATAACAACAACGACAACAACTTTAAAAGAGGCAGTTGGTGGGAAATGTATTTCATGGGAAAATGGCAGCCAAGGGGAGCGAGAATGGTCAGAGGACAAGGAAAGGCTTAGACCCCGAGTGACGGTAGGTGTGGTCATGGGGATGGTGATCCTTACCATTTGGTCAGAGGCTTTGTGCAGCAGTCTGTAGTAACTGCTCTTTATTAAGTGCCTCTCAGTAATGCCAAGGGGCCAGCTGAAGAGCGAGAACGTTTGTGGTTTGGGTTTTGTCGTCTTTTGCTCCATCTTACCTGTCTTCTGTCCCTGCTTTTACAGCCCCTCTCGGCATCTCTGTGTCCCTGTATCTCTCACCAGTTCCAGCTGAGCAGATTAGTGACAGTGTTTCCACAGGGTCTCGGGTGACTTGGAAGTTACTACTTTGCACCTCCCTGCCCTCCTCATTTTCTGAGCCAGGTCTCACTGTGTAGTCCTAGAACATCTGGAACTCTGTGTAGACCAGGCTGGACTTGAACTCACAGAGGTCTTCCTACCTCTGCCTTCCTGAGTACTAGTTTTGCGTAATTTGTTCATAACTGTGGCACTTTGCATCAGAGCCACCCAAGAGGCTCACCAAAGACAGGCAGAGGAAGGAAAAGGGGAAAGTATAAGCACCTGCCCATGTGCTCGCCGAGATCTACATGGCAGGAGGCTGGGGAAGCTCCAGTAGGCAGCAGGCTTGAGCCTCTGCGTCCTGTTAGAGAGTGGCACATACTCCACCCTGTAGGCACCAGACACTGCTGGTTTAGCCACTCTTTACAGCATCACCTTTCAGAAGGATGCAGGAGAATAGTGTGTGTGTGTGTGTGTGTGTAGATATATGCACATGAGTACAGGTGTCTTTGTCTTTGGAAGCTAGAGGAATCAGAGGCAGTTGGACTTGAAGTTAATGGTAGTGTTAAGTCATCAAATATGGATGCTAGGAACCAAATGGATCCTCTGCAAGAGCAGCATAGGATCACAACCACTAAGCCATCTCTCTAGTCCCTAGATATCAAATTGTAACTTTTATAGAATAGAAAGAGCTGGACCAGGCAGCTTACTAGTCCCTTAGTCATCTGGTGTTCTAGTTCATTGATTTTAAAGGGGGCCATGCTTTGCCCACTTTTTGATATTGTTAGAACCAGATGAGGTGATTGCTTTTATGATCTTCGCAAATAGTGAAATAAATGTCTTTAAAGATGTCATCTCCGGAGTGTTGTGTCCCCACTGGGTTAGGGGAAGCTCATGCTGCTGCCAGGTGTGAGGACCTTCCATCTCCCCTGTCACGTGCTCTACTTCTCAAATGACCTTGCCTCCTTGGCCAGTCTTTTCCATGTGCTGTCCCTGGTACTACCCACCCTCCCAGCTGTCCCCTTCCAGTACCCAGTGTGCTGCCTGTTGCCTTATTCATTACTAGACAGTCTTCTGTTAGGTCTAGCTAGAGGATCAGCATTGAGTAGTAGCTTATCTTCTGTGTATATTTTAATCATAGCTTCCTCAGATCCCAGGATTTAAACCAAAGCAAATGACTAGATGGGAGAATTTTAGGAAACTTGGCAGGCTCAGAACAAAGGCAGTCTTGGCTTTGGTCGGAGGCCTGAGGACCTTCTCATTTCTGTCACTAGGGCTGCCTCCCACTGGTCCTGTGTGTTAAGGTTGATCCACCCAGACCCAAAACAGCTACATATTAATTTGTTGGTAAATGCTTGAGGTGACTTTGGGACAGAGAAACCAGACCAAGAATAAACAAATAATGATACCTGAAGTCTGGATGTTGCAACTTGTAAGATCACTGGCCGAACTTACCTGAATTTCCCCAAGCTAGAAAGCCACAGGCAATGCACGCACACACAAGTACCCACACAGCGTTTCCCTCAGTGAGCTTCCAGAGAAGTTGTGTTTGAAAAGTACATAAGCACTGTCAAGGAGAGGTGATGGCTGAGGAGAGGGGGCCCGTTTCACAGAACATGACCCCTGGCTTGTGTAAGAAATCAGTGGGCCAAATAAGAGTCAGTCACCATGGAAACATAAAGAAGGAGAGTGGTAGTGGATTATTAGAAGGTGAATTCCTCAGTTTCTTAGCAAATCATTGTGAGGTTGGGGTTGGTTAGTTCCATTGTGCCCACCCTAACAGGAGTACGTCTGTGTGTGCCTGTACAAAAAGTGCAAGTCCCATAGACAGTTTAGAAAAGTCCAGCAAGTAAAGAGATGTATGCTAGAGAGAAGCTACTCCAAAATGGTATTAGGAAAATCCCTGGGTACTCAGCTGCAGGCTCACGAGAATGGACTCCCAGGTTGGTTGCGTTGCTCTAACTAGGCAGGGAGATGGCGCCATTGCTGATGCACAAATCTTAAAGGTACCGAGCGAGCGAAGGGATACTGAGGCTGAAATTTCTTGCTCCTGCTTGCTTTGTGAAGCCCATGTCCCTCATTCCCAGAGGCTTCCTATGCCTTTCCTCCACTCTCCTCTCCTTTCAGATGGAGCTTATTAGGGAGAGAAGCATCTTGGCCTACGTCAGTTTGGATTAACACTTCCTTTAAGCAGACATTAATGTGCTGACCCCATAATTGAATGTGTAGCCATCATGTGACAGAGTCTTCATTTCACCTCACAGATTACCGGCCATTGTTTGAGAGCAGTAAGCCTGCGTCCAAATAAGCAATGGTTGGCTAACTTAGGTATTTGGACAGTTGTTAAAGAAGCCTCTGTGTAACAGTGTCCCTTGGAAGACGATAAGCAATGACACAGCTTCTGACTTGAGAGCCAGTTGCCCTTTGCATTCAGAGCATTGCTGAGCCTCGCAATTAGCTAGAGCTTTGTAAAGAGGAAGAAGGATCATTGCATACTCCACTGCGCTGTGACAGTTTCTGAGATTAACTCCACTGCCGTGGGTGGCTAACTGGCTAAGCTTAACTTCACACCACTAACCACAGAGGATTATGGGAAGGATGAGTTATTTGGAGTTTGTATTGGTAGTTTTATGTCAGGAAAGGAATGCTAACAAAATGGCAGCTTGCTAGAATCAAAAGGTAATAATGAAATGTCACTTCTTGCAATATAGAATCACTTTAATTTTAGACATACACATTTCTCTTGATCTACTGAAAACATATAGACTATACAGTATGTATTTTATGTCACTGTGTGGGCAGCCCAAGTATGCACAAGAAAAATTACATTAAATCTTACATTAAAAATATAACCTCTCGGGCTGGAGAGATGGCTCAGCGGTTAAGAGCACTGACTGCTCTTCCGAAGGTCCTGAGTTCAAATCCCGGCAACCACATGGTGGTTCACAACCATCCGTAATGAGATCTGACTCCCTCTTCTGGAGTGTCTGAACATAGCTACAGTGTACTTACATATAATAAGTAAATAAATCCTAAAAAAAAATGTTTTCTAAAAAAAAATAACCTCTCAAAATGAACAAGTAAAAAAAATTTAAATGAAAAAAAAAGTATATAACCTCTCTTGCAGGGCATGATGGCTCATGCCTATAGTCCCAGATACTCAGGGGGGCTGAGACTGGAGGATTGTTGGAGTTCAGGAGTTCTGGGCTGAGTTTGTTATGCCAATCAGGTGTCTGCACTAAGTCTGGCATCACTATGGTGATCTCCTGGTAGCGGGGACCATTAGGTTGACCATGGGGCAAGCTGGCCCAGTTTGGAAAAATATACCCTCTCTCATTTTAAATCATGCACACTGCAGAAAAGACAGCTTCTTCGACAAATGGCGCTGGGAAAACTGGATACCCACATTTTACAGACAGAAACTAGATGTCTGACTCACCCTGTACAAAAATCAGTTTATAAATGGAGCAAAAACTGTGCAAGACCCCAAACTCTCAGTCATCTAGAAGAACACATTTCAAGATAGGGGCATAGATAGGACTTTCTAAATAGGGCTCTAATAGTTCAGAGGATAGTATCATTTGACAAGGGGCGAATGCATCAAAATAGGAGACTGATGGTGTCTGGGAGTGTGGATTAGAGTCTAAAGTCCTGGGTTCAGTTCCTAGCACCTAAATAAGTAAATGGCTCCCACACAGGCAAGGAGACCGATGGTGCAGCCTACAGATGGCGCAGAGCCTAGTGGCTTGCCTTCCGACAGACATGTAAGCATGTAAGACCCAACAGACCTGTTAAGAAAAGGCCAGATGAAACGATCTGACACTTTTCAAAAGTATGACGGATCAGCAAGGTCACAGAGAGTCCAAAGCTCTACACCCTCAGCCATCAAGGATGCCACTTAAATTACGAAGATTCTGTCTCACCCTAATGGCTGCCATCTGGAAAACAAGCGGCAACAAACACTGGGAAGAGTGGGAGTAACTCCTGGCAGAAGCTGCTGTGGAAGCCATTATAGAGTGCCTCAAAAAAAAAAAAAAGAGAGCTAGTCTGTGATCCAGCAGTACCACTCCTTAGGAATAGACTCAGAGGAACCAAAACCATCAAACACTAGATGCTTGCTTTAACACAGCACCATGCATGATGGCTGTGTTTGGGAATCAGCCTAGGTGACGATGGATGAGTAGAAAATGTATCTAAATGCTATAGGTCATAAGAAGAATGAAATTAGGCTGTTTATAAGAAAGTGCAGTCACACATTTGCATGTGAGTTCAGGTGCCCACAGAGGGCGTGAGTTCCATTCACCATGCAGTTAGGATTCTCCCAGTCACAGGGAACAGATGATCCTATCAAATCTGCTTAAAGAACGAATGCCCATGAAGGAGGCCCCACATTAGAACACCGGCTAACTCAGCTGCCCGGTGCTGCCATCCGTTATCCGTATGCTCCCCTCCTCTGCCTTGCTCAGAGTGGTCCCTTCCGTTCAGTCCAAAGCCTCTCATGGTTTCCAGATGGATGCAGCAGCTATTAGCTGCACTCTGGGCAGAGCAGTAGGAGAGGAAGAAGACACTTAGCATGAGTAAAATATTTGGGTGGCTAGGAAATCTAAAAAGCATTTACCAGGATTCAGGGAAAGTCCTCTCATTTTGACCCTCACCCCTACAAAGTAATTTATGTTTTTGCCCATATTCTTCTATGAGTCTCTGAAGATTATAGCAATAAACAGGAGTATATTCTCTTTTTTAATTTTTTTTTTTTTTTTTTTTTGGTTTTTCGAGACAGGGTTTCTCTGTGTAGTCCTGGCTGTCCTGGAACTCACTCTGTAGACCAGGCTGGCCTCGAACTCAGAAATCCTCCTGCCTCTGCCTCCCAAGTGCTGGGATTAAAGGCGTGCGCCACTACCGCCCGGCTTGGCACATCCTTTATATTGGAACATCTGTTTTGCTTTTGTTTCAGGACAAGGTATCATGTAGTGCAGGCTGGCCTTGTACTCACTCTGTAGCCAGAGACTGGCCCTGGGACTTCTTATCCTCCTGCCTCTGCCTTCCAAGTGCTGAAATGGCAGGTGTGTGCAACTATGCCTATTTTATGCTCTGCTGGGGTTGAACCCAGGCTTTGTATGTCTCGACAAGCGCTTAGCCAGTGAAGCTATAACTGCTGCCCCGGTACACCTGCTTTGTTGCTCTGTATTAGCTAGTGGTCTGATACTAGTCATGCAGTGTATATGGTGAACAGTTTTGTTATGTAGGGTTGGGCCTTGGGGATCATGTTCAGGGCCTTGCAGAAAGTGCACTGTGCCACTCAGCTACTGCTCAAGGGAATGGCCATGTTTTCTTGGGTAGGAAAGTTGCATATGTCTTATGACAAAGTTTTTCTTAGGACTCAGAGTTTCCCCCTTTGAATCCAAGGCCTCATGTATGCCAGGCAAGTACCTCACCACTGAGCCACATCTTTATTAACTGACTTGGTTGAGAATATTAAGCCAAAATTTTGACACTTTGGAATATTGCAGTGACTTATGGCAATTTAATGCAGTATTTGTTTTTGAAGAATATTTTAAAATATATGCTATTGCTTATGTGTTTACATCATTATATTTTTTAATCTTTACATATGTTATAGATTAATAGTAAAATTTTAAAGTACTATGTTAAGCAACAAAAAGTCCAACTGTGGAAAGAACCGCTAATGACAACAGTTTCTCTCAGCTCCAACATCCACTTTCCCATTTCTTCCTGGTGGCAGCCATCTTGGACAGTTGTTTGTGTGTCCTTCCAGAGAGATTCTAATGTGTGTGGCTGCACACGTACCTCCAGGCTCCTGTCTCTAACCTCTATTTCTTCACACAGATGTGTATTTTGCACTCTTAACTGTGTCTGAGATACTTTTTTGTTAGCAGCGTGACTTGGAGAGTATTAAGCAGAGTTTAAACTTGCTCTTGGAACATTCTGTAGCTGACTCTGAACTTGGCAGAGCAGCTATCTGAAGTGTCAAGGTTGTGTATGCACTTCTAAGATGAGTTATTGCCTGGAAGGTTCTCTGTAGTCAGGGAGTTATTGGGAGTTGACTTCTGAATGAAGGCTAACTATAAGGAGATCTTATCTATTTGGATGCTTGATCAAGCAATGAAACTGAAGACCTTGAACTTTGAAGGACTATTAGTTGTTGCAACTCTAGGTGCAATCAAGTCACTGATGTGTCTGTTATTGCCAGAGGGGATGTAAGAAAGCACTGTGTTGGGAAGTGGTTAGAAGCAGCTGCCTGGGCTTTCTAAAGCCTTTACAGGCTAAGCAGCAGCAACAAAAATACACAATGGTAAAAAATGTGAAGTTGGCCTTCATTATATTATTGAAAATAACTGAGCGGGGCAGGTAGCTTAGCGTCAGGATTCCTGCCTATTGTTCACAAGGCTCTTTATTAACCCTCTACCAGCCCTGCAGGAACATTTATTAAAATAATGTGAAATTGGGGCTGGTGAGGTGTATCAGAGGTTAAGAGCTCTGGCTGCTCATCCAGAGGACCTGGGTTCAACACTCAGCACCCACATGATAGCTCGCAACTGTTTGTAACTCCAGTTTGAGAGGATCTGATGCCCTCTTCTGACCTCTAGGTACTGGGCTCACACTTAGTCACAGATATACATGTAGGCAACACACATACACACACACACACACACACACACACACCCCTTATGAAATATGTAGGCATAAACCTAATGAGAACTTCACACCGAATACCATGAAGCCTCATTTAGAGAAGCCAAGGAAACCGCAGAGATTAAGAGAGCCCACGGTAGTTAAGCTGTCAGCTTCCTTTAGGCTGGGTTGTAGGTCCAGAGCGATCCCACTTACAGTCCCCATCTGAATTTTGGCTCCTGTGTTGTCACTTGATAATGTGTCTCCCACCACAGTTTATATGACGGTGTGAAGAGCCAAGCAGAACCAAGGCAGCACTGAAGAGAAGACACAGCAGTGCAGCAGCTGGACCAAGGCTGCAGTGCGGTATTGCACAGGGAGAGGCAAGGCAGCCAGGACAAAACAGGGCGTTTAGGACCCGTCCCACACATGTCACCCGACAGGCCACAGAGGTGGCATAACAGGTGTAGCATTAGGTCAAATGATGTCCATACAGGGAAGAAAAGAGTCTCATAGCCTCTGCTGTCATCAATCCAAAGGAACACCGTGGTCCTAAACATGAAAGGTCACAAGAGCATTTAGTAGAAAACCCCCAGGGTCTTCACAGCTGTGGTATAGGCAAAGATTTCTGACGCCATCCAAGTAACTAAACACAAAGGAAATACATGAAGAAATGGACTTCATCAAAATCTGTCTTCCAAAGACTACTAGAGCGGAAATCATCTTCCCGGTATTCATCCGATAGGGGAAATATATTGACCATAAATAAAGAGCCTAGAAGGCAGATGACATTAGAAAGACAACAGCAGAGGATTTAACCCTGGACTTCACAAAGGAGACCATGTGTGATGAACGTATGCAAAGGAGTTGGCTCTAGGAAAGTCCTGCAGCCAGGATGTTACATCACCATACCTACCAGAGCAGCTCGGCTACCTTTCTGGGCAAACCAGGTGTTCCTGGGATTTGCTGGAATTCTCATAGACTACTGGCGGGACTGTGTAAGTACAATCTCTTTAGAAACTGCACACCCACTCAAATGGCACTGTCCCACAGACTCAGAATGTTTATAGCAGGGCTGTTCTTAAAGGTTCCGTTGGAAACAGCCCAGGGAGCTCTGTAGACTAATGGTATACTCAGGCATTGATATTACACAGCAGATACAGATGAACAGTCTACAGGTGCACACCACACTGTGGATGGCTTGCACAAACATGCTGAGTGACATAAGCCAGACATAGGAGTTACACATGTATGCTGCCATTCCTATAAAGGTGAAATTTATAGTGTTATGAATCATGAAAGTAAGTGGTTCCTTTTGGAAGAGGAAGTGAGCGGAATGGAACAGACGGGCTTCTGGGCCAGAGAGACTGCTCATGGATTAAAAGCGCTTGCCATGCACGCCTGGTGACCTAAGATTGATCCTTGGAACCCATGTAAAAAGCCAGATGTGGTGTTGCATGTCCGTAACCTCGAGGCTCAAGTACGGTGGGATGGGAGGTGGAGATGGGAGAATCTCCTGGAAGTTCTCAGGCCGGCTAGCCTGGAGTACCCTGAGCAACAGCAGAAGTGAGAGATCCTGCTCTATCAAGATGGAAGCAGAACTGCCTGCTGGGAGCTGTGCTTGGATCCACATGCAGTTCAGTGTACTGCCCCCCACCCTCAGTACTTGAAGGATTTGGATGCTACTGGTTTTGCCCTGGTAGCAGTTAACTGAGGGTATTCACTGCAGTATCTTTGATCTGTATGCTGTGGCCTTTCGTTTTGTATGTTCTGCTTGAATTAAATGTGTGTATAAACACACACACACACACACACACACACACACATTCACGTATATACTCTTAACTCACATGTATATATGTAAGCAGAAAAGCTGTGTCCTGAGCAAACCACAAGGTGGGGATGTAAGTCAGCAGAAGAGGAAACTTCTCTTGGCTGGGTTTTGAACCATGGGTGCTTCCCTTCCCTGGGAGCAAGGAGAGAATGTGGAAATTAATTGAGCGTTTTCCTACATGCTAGGAAAGGATTCGCCCTGCCATCCAGTTCTCCAGCCTTTCCCGTCTGTGTGGATTGTAAGCCTGCCTGTCACTTTCACGTCTCCCTTCATGGGCTACAGACTGCCCAGCCTGGTCTGCCTCCTGCTGTTTCCTCTCTCTCTCTCTGCTCTCCTTTCCTTTTTAACAACTTAGGTATCTTTTTCATCCATTGCTTTTCCCCTTGGAAAAATTGGCACACACCCTTGTCTGTCTCCCCCTCTTTTCCTGCCCCCCCCCCATTTTCCTTTCTCCCTTTCTCTGTGTTCGTCTTCGCCCTCTTTCCAAAGTCTCAAATAGCCCAGGCTGGTCTTAACAACCACAGGGAACCTTGAATCCCTCATCCTCCTGCCTCTTCCTCGAAAGCACTGGGTTACACATGTGTGTTGCTTGGTTACACATGCTTGTTGCCAGGCGTGGTTCTTTTTGCTCTGCTTTTGATTTTAAAATAAGAGAGATGTTTTCAATGTGTCTTTCTCATAGTTTCCACATAGGTTGCCACTTTTTAAAATGTATTTTTTTTTAGCTGTTATACCAAACGTCAAATTTTGCACGTTAATAGGATACCATGTAATATTTTAGAGGTCTTTGTTTCCTGTCATCTTTTCTCTCTTCCTTTCCCTCTCTCCTTGCAGGGAAATGGCTTTCCTTTCCTTTTTATTTTTGGGGGAGTTCGGTGGGGCTCTCACTGTACAGCCCAACTGAGCTGGAACATGTGATCCTCCTGCCTCTACCTCAGCAGTTCCAAGAGTATAGAAGGATTCCCATGTTTGGCTCTGTACTTGGATTTAACATAATGATCCATGCTTATGCTCATGTACAGTGCCAAGATATATTGCCTCTCCTTTCCCAGATACCATGCTCCTAAAGTCACCACTGTAATGTTTGCATTCTCTTGATCATAGTTACAGTTATTTATACTTATAAGAATATTGCTATAAATATATCTTTCTGAAAACAGACTTGTATTATGTACATGTAATTTACTTTTTTTTTTAATTTAAGTTTGGGTGTTCCTCCAAATCAGTAGGTTTAACACATTCTTTGCAACAGTGAGTACTTTGCAGTTATAAATCTATAGTCATTCTTGTAACCACTGCCCATAATGTTGTTGGGTTGTTTTGTTTTGGGTTTTTTTTTCTAATTATATACATGGCTAAGGCAAATTCTGTGGGCACTGTGGCCTCTGTTTCTGTAGAAGAGGGCCCCCAGGATATGTGTGTTGGAAATTTAAAGAGCTGTCATGTATATTTCTTAAAAGTTATATGGCTTGCCAGCAGTATGTGGGAGAGCTTATTTCCCAACCTGCTAGCCATCAGTGGGTGTCACAGAACTTGGTAGGTTTTGTTAATCTATGGATGGAAAAAAAAAGTCTGTTTTGCATTTCAGTACTTTGTATTATAACAGCACAGGGATGACTTTGGGCATGGAAAATAAAGATCTGTACAGCTGCATGTATCAATTTTAAATTGGTCATTTGGGAGTTGAAAAGGAGAACTGTTGCAGTCTATCAACAAGGAGAAGGAAGAAAGGAGAGTTACTCTGCATGCTATATTTTAGCTCATTGTCTTTTTTTTTTTAAATACATTGAATACTTCCACTTTTGCTTTTTCTCCTGTATGTGTGTACACATGTGGAGGTCATGGGTTGACACCTGGTGGCTTCCTCAACCACCGTCCACCTTATATTCTGCGACAGCATCTCTCACAGAACCTGGATCTCAGCAGTTCTGTTAGAATGGCTGTCCAGCAAGCCCAGGGGACCTTCTACTTGAGCCACCCACACCCAGAGATTATAGGCATGTACTGCAATACCCTGTTGTTTTATGTTTTTGGGTTTTGTTTGTTTTAACATGGATGCTGGGGATTGAAGTAAGATCCTCATGTTTGTGTGACAGTACTGAGCCATCTCCTTAGTCTCCCAAGTTCAACTTTTTAAGAAATAAAGGTTAAGAAATTAAAATTTAGGTAGGTAGGTAGGTAGACTAGATTAGATCAATCCTTTGATTTCAGAGGAGGATGAGCTGAACCAGTGCTAGAAGAGAACCATCATCCTTTGCTCTGACTTTTGTCTCTAGTCTCTCTTGATTTTGGTTCACACCACTGTTGCCTGTAGGGGTTGTGGTTTGTCTTTTTCTCACTGGCTTCACGTGCTTTGTCTTGGTGTTGGTCTTTCCAGCCTGTGGACAGGAATACCCTATAGCAGCAGATCACCACTGTAGCGTTATGTGAAGGAACAATGATTCACTATCACAAAACCTGGGTGTCATGGTTTGAATATGCTTAGCCAAGGGAGTGGCACTATTTAGAGGTGTGGCCTTGTTGGCAAAGGTGTGTCATTGTAGGTTGTAGGTATGGGCTTTAAGACCCTACCTTAACTGCCTGGAAGTGAGTCTTCCACTAGCAGCCTTCAGATGAAGATGTAGAACTCTCAGCTCCTCCTGCACCATGCCTGCCTGGATGCTGCCATGTTCTTGCCTTGATGATAATGGACTGAACCTCTGAACCTGTAAGCCAGCCTCCAATTAAATGTTATCCTTATAAGAGTTGCCTTGGTCATGGTGTCTATTCACAGCAGTAAAACCCTAACTAAGACACTGAGTTTGAGTCCATTTTGTTTAACTCCATTTTGTTTCCTGTAAAATAAAGATAACCATGACTCTTCAGCTTGTGAAACTGGAATGTGGCGGGTACATGGCCATGCCCTCTCTGACCTTGAAAGCGCCCTGTAACCAGGAATGAGTGCTTGCTCCCACTGATCTTGGCAGAAGAGAAGACAATGCACGCCGTGTAAAGAGGTCTTTCTGCCTTTAACAGAATGTCCAGAGAACACAGTAGTGGATGATGGCATACCGAATTGTATGGCATGGGCCATAAATGCAGTGTAAGAAATTAAAAGGAGGAGAAGCCGGTGTGGGGGGGACAGAGGCTGAGAGGGCATTGGAAGGCATGAGACTTGCATGGTCCCGAGAGAAGGGGTATAGTCAGTGCACCATGCACCTCATTCTGCTCTGAACTTTTTAATGTATGTTTTTAAGTTGGTGTCTCCCTCTCTACTCCAGGCTGGCTTAGCACTCACTGTGCGCGCCTCAGACTTGCAGAATCCTGCCTCAGTTCCTAAGTGCTGGGAAAGAGGCGCATGCCACCCTGCTGACTTTACTTTGTCCTTTCCTGGAGTCTACTGCCCCGAGAGTGGCAGCTTTCAGGCCAGTCTATAGATTAGTGTCCAGCTGGTTGTGTAAAAGTCACCCGAGGGCCTTACAAATTTCTGGGATCTGTCCCCAAGGCAAAAGGGTACCACTGTTATAAGTATGGGCCACCATCTCACTAATTTGCATTTTAGGTGTGAGTTGGCAGAGTCAGTGCAATAAAAATTGAATTGTTTAGGTTGAAGTGATGGCTAGGTAGGTGGTCCCTGGCTCTGTGTGTATTGATTGTATATACATTACCACTTGACACCCTTAATTAGTCTTTTAGTGGCATATTTGCATTTTTATACACCAGTTGCCAAACAGATTTGTACCACTGTTGCTTGCCAGCCAGTGATTCTGTGGAACCACACATAGCACGCTTGTTTCCAGAGCAGTGCTTGTGGCACCGTTAGTGGAGCATTTTAGCATTACTTTATAAAGTAATGGAGTGGAAACAAGCACGCTGAATACAGGGGGAAGTGTTGAGGCCGAGTTGGACAAGTTAGACATGTGACATTTCTAAGTCCAAAATACGTATTGTTTGTTCATCTCATCTGGACCCTCTCTGGATATGCCATGAAACTGTTGGCTTGTAAAAAATCAAGTTAGCGGAGAACAGAGGGCAGTGTCCAGAGATGTGGCTCCTCATTGTGTGTGAGCATCTTGGTCACTGTTGCCCACTTTACCATGTTTGCAAGCATTCATCGTGTATTAATATAGGACAGAATTACAGTTGCCATTGGCCAGTTACTGCAGCTGAACTTCCCCCACTGACCAGCAGAGAGCGCTCAGTCACCACGAGGCTGGTAATGGGATTGGTCCTCACAGAATGGAAGGTTTAGAATTTTAGGAAGGAGAGGCCACTCCTTGCCTCTCTACTTTTAAGGTACCTGTGATGATCAAATACTTTAGCTAAAGAGCACTGTCTTTTGGTGCTGATTTTAGATCGCAGAGATAATTTTCCTCAGGGATAATAGTCTGACTTCTGATGTTTGGATTAGAAGCTGAAATATGTCCTCTGAAGCCTTTCAACAATCTGCGGAGCTCTTTTACTGTGAGCTGTTTTGTGAAGATCTTCATTTAATATGGAACTTTTTATTAATATTTAAAAAGGCAACCAAGCTGGCCGTGGTGGTGTATACCTTTGATCTCCACAATCCAGAGGCAGAGGCAAGTGAATTTCTGAGTTCAAGGCCAGTCTGGTCTACAGAGCAAGTTCCAGGGCAGCTAGGGCTACACAGAGAAACCCTATCTTGAAAAACCAAAAAAAAAAAAAAAAGGGGGGGGGGGGCTGGAGAGATGGCTCAGTGGTTAAGAGCACTGACTCTTCCAGAGGTCCTGAGTTCAAATCCCGGCAACCAAATGGTGGCTCACAACCATCTGAAAAGATCTGACACCCTCTTCTGGTGTGTCTGATGACAGCGACAGTGTACTTACATATAATAAATAAATAAATCTTAAAAAAAATAAAGAGAAAAAAAAGAGCAACTGCTGGGATTTTGCAGAAAGAATAGGAAAGATTGCTGGGCCGAGAGGCAGATGGCCTGGGAGGCAGCCGCTGTCGCCCTCACAGCCACAGGTCATGATGTTACAGCAGCAACTGTACTTGGGAGGTCTTAGTAGCTGGTATATTGAAGTTTGAAAGGCCATGAAAAAAAAAAGCCCTTTCTTAAATTGCGTCGGTTCCCCACAAGTCACCCAGCTAAGTTTGGTAAGGAGTTTGTCAGAATTAAAAAATGGGATCGACTTAAAATTGGGAGAACTCAGTGGTGGGGTGGGCGACTAGCATGCACAAGGCCCTGGGCTTGATTCCCATCACTAAGGGAAAAAGGAAAAAACCAAAAACCAAAAACAAAACAAAGCAAGACAAAACAGAACAAAAAAAGAGACTTGATTACAGTATGCTCAAGGACACTGATGAAATGTCCCTCCTTAGATGATAGATAAGGAAACATTTTCTGCGTGTGAGTTATTTATTCTGGGCTTGAGCTCAGCAGGCATTGCTTATTGAAATTAACAGTGAGAACCAATGCCGGGTTAGGCAATGTGTTAGGCATTCTTCATCCCTAGTGTAGCCTTATGAGACCAGGTACTGAAGTCCTGTTCACGTCTCAGCTGCTAGATTAATGTCTCCTATACAGAAGCAATTCAGGATATGGACGTATGGATGGGTGTGTGCGTAGGTGGGTAGGTAGGCAGACTGATGGACGGAAGGGTGGATGGACGACAGAGTATGATACTGTGGCCTATCAGGCTGAAGGAAGCTATCTGCACGTCCACTGACCATGACCTCGAGAGAGTGGTGGTATTTGGGGTTTGTTTTTAGAAGCTGTGTTGAACTTTGGATGCTAATGAGAAATTTCCTTTTCCCTAAGTTGAGCTGATGCTCTCAGCTCAAGCAGTCTTGGAAAGGTTCACCCCGTTTATCCAGTCTACTCCCTCAGACTGGTAGCCTTAAATCAGTGTGCTGATTGTCTGTTCCTCACGGGTCCCTGTTGTCATTTTCCTTCTCCTGACTTCCTTTGCCACCCACCTCAATTACCGCACCAGCCTTGGCCTACCTCCCCCACAGTCACTTTTCAGTGTAATCCAGTCTGCACATTGTTGCCAGAGTGTGTCTCTGAAGAATTTATGTCACAGAGTCCATTTCTGATTGAAATTTGAGTCTGTGTGCATCTTTATGTCCACGGAGCAAAACCACACAAAACGTTTTGAAAAAAGGAATTAGCCCTTTCATACCATAAGGGCGTTTTCAAGGCCAGCTAGAAACCTTTGTTGATGCAACCCAGCTCTCTGACACCCTAGAAATAGCTTCGCTGCTCCTAACTGTAAACCTCCCTGTGGTCTGTGAATGCTCAAACACTGATATTTTTTTTTTCCAGACAAAACAAACATTTTTCCATAGTCAGCTGACATCTTTTTGAAATGCTAAGAAAAGCTACTTCTTGGAATTCACTTCTTTTCAACTCTCTGCTCAGTTGATAAGAATGCCCTCCCTGTGAACTCTGACAGGTTCCAACTGAATTTGTCAGCAGAGATGGATTATCTATGTACACCCCCCGTTATAATTTAATAACGTACACAATTTTCTTGGGAGGCTGAGAGTGAAATCATGTTATGTCCTTATAAGTGATCATGAAACATGTTGAGGATTCTAATATTCCATCATGTCTACTAATTTTGTATTATTATGGATAAGGTCTATCTTCAAAGAATATGGGCGGAAATTATTGATTTATTAAAACACACACACACACACACACCATCCACCATGTTGTAGGCCGGTCTCGCCAGCACCTGGAAAAGTGGGGTCTGAAGGATTGTGTGAGCCCAAGAATTCAAGGCCAGGTTGGCCTCATGACAAAACAGGAGATGCTGTGGCTGAAGCCCTGTGGTAGGGTGGGTTTGATCCACGGTGATTTAACAAGGAAAATCAAGTCTGTTCTACCTCAGAAGCATAGTAATTAGCATGTCCTTTCTTTAACTTAAGAGATCTGACTTGTCACTGCGAAGGCAAGGTTGAGCTGGAAGATGTTTTACTGACAGAATTCCCTTTCAGAGTAATTCTCCCCATCTGCTCCAGAGCATCAGTCTCTGCTGCTAAGTGGTGAAGGCAGGTAGCCCTTGAGTAGGACTTTTGTTTTAATTTCTCCAGATGACAATGTTAAGCACAGTTCTCATGTTGGCTCCCTCCAGTCAAAGCGCTCAGAGGCTCCCAGCCCCATTCTTGTAAGCGGTTCCTGAATGCTGCTTCTCCAGCATACACGGAGGCTCCCACTGCTGGGTGCTGGGGATATAAACATGACTGTCATGTGGCCTCTTTCCTCACAGAGCTCATAACTTAGGAAGGGAGACAGATGAGTAAATAACTAGCTACAATCCTGCTTGATAAATGCCACGTTCGAGGTCGCAAGCAGAGTGCCATGGGAGTGCCAGCGAGTGATTGATTCGAGAAAAGGGGGACGGAGTGGAGATCAGGAAGGACTCAGCAGCAGAAGTGACATTTGAGTTGAGCCTTAGGGGATGAATAGAATTTTGCCAGATGGACAAAGGGGTGGGGGTGGGGATACTCCAGACTCATGCAAAAACATGAGAGTGTGAAAGTTTGTGCCTTTGTTTCAGTGGTAGTGAGCAGGATGTAGGACTCGGGCAGACGAAGGGTGTGGAAGTGGGGCATTGGGAGATGCTGCCGCTGAGACCACAGGACCATCCTTTAAAGCCTCACATGTAACCTAAAGTTCCAGGGAGTCAAAGAGGTTGTGAACCACGGAGATGGTATGGCAAGACTTTAGTCTTAGGCCATTCTAGCATCAGAATGGGTCTGTAGGAGAGTCGGGGAGGGTCTGAAACTAGGCTGTACCAACAGGGGTACTTGTTGGCTGTACGTGAGGAAGACCTCAGCCGCTGCTGAGAGATAGATGAGGGATAATAGCAGCAGTAGCAACACGAGGCCCTGGTTGGTGCACTAAGCAGAATCAAGATGGGGAGAAGAAATGCTTATGGGGCAAAGGAGTGAATTTGACCTTGAGTCTGTGTACTACCTGAGGGTTCTTAAATGAGAGGCATCCCAGGGCACCTATAGATTTGAAAATGCCAAGGGCAGAGATACACTGAAAGTCTTCAGCTTGGTGATTTTCTTGCAGGGGAAGGCAGGAGGACATGCCTGGTTTTTGTTTTCTGTTTGTTTGTTTGTTTGGTTTGGTTCTTTTCAAATTTTTTGACCACTTGGCTTAATTTACCTATTCATGTACCATTCTTCATCCTTACTTTAGAGTCTGATGTAACTCTGCTAAGACCACTGTCAGGAGAGCAGTAGTGACTAATAGTAGGTATAGCCTTAAATGTGAAGTAGTCTGCAAAGGCTGATGAACTGCACTCAGATCCATAGACACATAGGAATGCTAAAGGTGCATTCCTGGTAGGTCCAGGACATCAATAACCTGGGAACACCAACTCAGATGATCAGGGAGCAGACCGGGGCTTAGCTCTGGGAAGTCTGTTCTCTGCGTCATGTTTACTATTGATATGAGCTTGTGCCCACATTTTCCCTTTTATTTCCTAATAGATGATTAAAGTATACACATAACCACACACAAACTGCACACATAAACACAGCTGTAGTCCTAAATTGCCATTTATTGAGGTTGCTTAAAATCACCTCACATTTGCTGTATTTTTTTTGTCCTTTAATTTTGTCTGTGTGTACAGGTGTGTGTGCATTCGTGTGAGCATTTGTGTGTGTGTGTGTGTGTGTGTGTGTGTGTGTGTGTGTGTGTGTGTGTGTGACAAGGGCTTGACACTAACCTTGGGGCAGTACCACACAGTCGCCTTACACTCACTGCTCAGAGCTGGCCACCGATGCACTCCCGAGTCTCAGGCGATTTTTATGGTCTCTGACCCAGGCTTTTGCAGCGAGCCACCTACAGCGATGTGCGATTCATGCTGGTACTTGCAAGATGACTTGGGTGTTAATGGATATGTTTGGATTGCAAATTGCCTGCTCCGCTTCCCTTTTCATTTCTTTCTTCCTTGTCTTCAAAGCTAGGTGAAGCTAAGTGATTATGTATGGAGTAAGTGTGAAACCTCGACATCTTGACTTCTTGGGGCCAATCATGTAAAGTAAAGCCTTGAAGAACATGTCTATCTTCTTGATAGACTGGAAGAAAGTCATACTTGTGTTTGACATGTTAATTGGCACATTTGAATAAGAGACCAGACCTGTGTGTAAAATCTTAGCCCAAAGAATCAAAACGGTCTTTGCATTTGGCCTAGGTTTTCTTAAAAGGATATATTCTCTTTTCAGTTAAAAATGAAATTAATAGAATGTTGGAATATATTTATTAAAATAATAATTTTACCTCCTGGTAGACAATGCAGTAATTGGTATAATGAACACAGTTAATTTATTGAAAAAGATATTGTTTCCTAAACACTGTATTCAGTAGTTTGCACACATTATTATCACCTCTTTTAACACACACACACACGCACACGCACACGCACACATGCACACACGCACACGAGGATAGCACCTACAAGGAGAAGCTCTGTGTTACCAGGGCAAAATTTTGGTCAGAGTGTACATAGTTTGTTTTTCCTTATCCCTATTGATTATAACAGTGCCTACCAAATAAGTTTTGAGGAAATCCTTTTTGAATACATAAATTACTCCAGTTAATCATGCTGAAACTTCCTGAGGTAGATGCTACAGTCCATATATTGCCAGTAAGTGACGTGCTGGTGGCCATGCTCTACACCGGGGAGCAGAGTCAGCAGAGGGGAGGTGGGTTTGATGTCCACTTCCTGTCCAGTGGCCAGAAGGCTGAACTATATGGAAGGCAAACAGTAGGATAGCAGTTACTTCTAGACAACACAAGAGATGCCATCAGGGCTTGAAGAATGATAAGCAGTGGAGAAATGAGTGAGTGTACACGAAATCACCCGGAGAGCGCCTGCGCATAGCAGTTGCTTAATCCACAGTAACTGTTCCTGTTCGGCTCCTCCTACAACATCACCACCATCCCTCTCCCAGGTTCCACAAGAGCAGCAGCATGAATCCCGTTCAACCTTGCATTGGAGCAGTCAGAGGTAGCTTCCTGGGCAACGCGATTCTTACATCCTTTGGACAGGGAGGCAGAGGCAGGAACTCTGTCCTTAGATGGGAGACCAGGATGTGTTGTGCAAAAGTCAAATATGGATTGCTGCGGGGGGTACTGGTCACAGTAGACAGTCACACAGAGTGTGCTTGCTTTAACTGTAGTCACACAGTTGAATTGAAACTCTGAGTGTGTTTCTGTGAGCAACCAAGCACCCTTTAATGGGAGATTTTATTACTTTCTTATGCTGTAATCTGTATTATTAGTATTATATTTGCATGAAAAATATTTGTGTTTTTATTTGTATATATTTGTATGAAAAATAACATTTCTGCCTTCTGTGTCACAAAACCTGTGAAACAAAATTTGTTCTGATAAACAGGCAACTTCCCGATGACCTTAACAACCTAATTTACCACCATTTCTGGAGGGTTAATAGAGTGCTACGTAATTGACTAGGGACCATGTCATAGCCTCAGATCTCTTACAGCCCTGGACATGGTCCCTAGAATAAACTATGAGTGCGATAAATTGTGGTGATGGCTTTGCAAAGCGTGCCAGGCTGGCCAACCCCGGGCTCCTGGCAGTGGTTTTCAGCCAGGTAGTGTTTTGAGAGATGTAATGCGTTTGCTGTTGTTCTCAGGTCCAGCCTGATGAGCGAAGAAGCAAAGCGAGGAACTCCCAGTCCTTGGCTCTATGAGGAGCCGGAGGAGACCAGAGGTTTGGGGTTTGATGAGATCCGGCAACAGCAGCAGAAAATCATTCAAGGTACCTATTACTCCAGGACTGTGGGCCACAAGCCTGACTGTTCTGACACTCTTCTTCTGTTCTTGACTGTTCTTTATCTCGACTGAAAACTAGCGTCCAGATGATTGTTGCTGTAAAGCTCTTGCCTTTTCTTTTTTTGACCTCCATCTGATTGAGGCAAAGACTTCATTGCTGTATCTGTCTCAGTGGACATCAGCTTGTCCTCTTACCCTCAACTTCATCGGGACCATCGAGTCTCCCCTTCTTATTTGTAGGATCCACCACATTTGCTTTAAACTGTGCAGCTTCTTCTTCTTGTTGTTTTATTTTATGTCTATGAGTACACGGTAGCTGTACAGAGGGTTGTGAGCCATCGTGCAGTTGCTGGGAATTGAACTCAGGACCTCTGGAAGAGCAGTCAGTGCTCTTAACTGCTGAGCCATCTCTCCAGCCCTAAAGTGTGCTGTTTTAAAAGTTTGTCATTTTTTTAAATGTTTGGAAGTAATGTACTATTGCTATGGGTTCAAACAAGATTTGGGACAGACAAGGTAGAGAGTACTCTGTGCTACATCTCCAGTCTCAAAACTAGAAGTGGATTAGTATGTGTGTCCTCAGTGTTGCTTGCGTTACATCTATGTAATGTTTAGTATGCATTTATGCATATGTTTAGTGTAAAAACACACGTCTTATATAAATAGGACATGAGGTACATAGATAGCTGTCTCGCCATGTGAATCATTCCATAGTTTCCAACTTGATGATATATTTTTTTCCCATGTCAGTGTGTATGCTGCTCTCTCTACAGACGTATTTACTGAAATACTATTGGCATTATCATAAGCAGCACATACTCAATGTGTATGATTAGATGAACTTTGACACATGTACACACATACACATGCGTGTGCGTGTATATATGAAGAAAGCATCACTGGAGTCAGTATAGTGCTCACAGCTCTCAGAAGCTCCTTCGCATACCTCTCTGAGAGTCTTCCTGTTGTCTCTCCCCAATGCCTCGCCAACAGCTGATCTGTTTTCTGTCGCTGTTAATTGGTTTCCATTTTCCTCAATTTCATGGGAGTGCACTCATAGAGTATCTACTCTCTTCGGGGGAAGGAGCTCTGGCTTCTTTCTCTGTAGCTAATTTTTAAATGCATCTGAATTGTCACATGGCTCTACCTGTGCTGAATTTTTTTTTTTTTTTTTTTTTTTGCCTAAAATGTTGTTAGCAATAGTTTTCTCTTTCTCTTTTTCTTTCATTAACCTGTAAGATATTTTCATATGTCCCCTCACTGTTCTCTTGTCAGACAGCTTTGGGTTTTGTTTTTAGAAGGAAAATAAGTTTCCTTAAGATGCTGCAAGGGCGGCTGGCTGGGCGGTGACAAGGTGACAAGTGTCTCTCAGTAATAGTCGTCACACTGCAGATCTTCTTAAGTCCAGGTGACCAGTTTTTTTCTTGTGTAATTTATGTTTTGATTATATCGAAGAAAATATTCAGTGGGTTAAAGCCACAAGATTTATTGCCTCTTTATCTCTAGTAATTTTATAATGTCAGGTTTTCACATCAGGTCTCTCTGATCTCTTGAATTGTTATACAGGCACAGGCGTATTTTCTATTTGGATATCTATTTAGCTTAAAACCATTAAAATATAAAATAAGAAGAATGCTTTCATTACTGAATGTCAAAAATAATCAAGTGGCCATGTACATACATGCATGTACGTATGTACATATGTGGCCCTGTCTCTGTGCTCTATTCTCCATTAGTCTGTTGTTTTAAGGGGGGCATGAGTGCTGTGCCTCTCTGATAGATCATTAAACCAAGTGACACACAACATCCAACTTTGTTCTTTTTCTCAGTATTTTTGGGTATTTTGGTTTTTCATACTTTTGAATTTTAAAGTCAACTTTGAATTTTTTTTAAAAAAAATATCTAGGCATGTTGTAATTTTGATTGAGATTACACTTTTAGATTATTTAAAAGAGAATTGATGTGACATCAGCAAGAATCTCCAAATCCATAATCTGGATTATCACTAAGTAAATCTCATGTAGTCTTTAATTTTTCTTAGCATTGCTTTTTAGTTTTCACTACGCACACCTCATGTGTCCTCAGTCAGACTTATCCCTACGTGTTTTACACTTTTATTATAAATAGCATTTTAATTGTCCAGGGTCTGATTATTACTCATCTGTAAGGCTGCTGTTTATTTTTGTGCTGTCTGTGGTCACGCAGCTTTGCTCACTGTCACTAGTGTGCTCTGGTAGCTGATTGGTTAGATCTGTAGGATTTTTGACACAAATGCTTGTGTTGTCTGAGTAAGACAATTGTATTTTCTAATTTCATTACAGAGATCTTCTGTTTATTCCTCTTGCCTTATTGTACTTGCTACAACCTAGTACAGGTTTGAAAATTAGACATTCTTGCCTTGTTCCTCATGGACATGTTTATTTGAATCCAAGTTTGGATCTTTCTTTTTCCTTTTTTTTTTTTCAGTACTGGTTATATTTGAATTTTCTAGAAATATTTTTGTGAGTGATTGTGGGATATAGTTATATTATTTGGGTCATACTTTTATTTTTATATTTTAAAAATGCTTTGTTATGTATATATGTGTGTGTGTCTGTGTGTATGTATGTATGTATGTATATATGTACAATGTGTAGGGGCACACATGCAGTGGTGTACATTTGAGGTCAGAGGACAACTTTGTGGTTGTTCTTTCCTTCCAACTTTTCATGGGCTCTGGAATCGAACTCAGATCATCAGACCCATGAGGCAAGTGCTTTTCCTAGCTGAGCCATCTCACTGATCCTGGGTCTTGCCTTTAAAGACAGATGAAAGAGGTGTTTAAAATGTCGTAAAGCATGGATCAGCAAACCCTGGCCTATGAGCCAAATCTTATTTTACTATGATGTGGAAGTTAAGAACAGCTTTGAATTCTTTAAATGGTAAAAAATAATCAAAAGAATATTTCGTGACTTGTAACAATTATCTGAGATTAAAAGTTCAGGGCTCATAAACTCCGTTTTATGGGGACACGGCCATGCTCACTCACTCACACAATCTCCATAGACACTTTCCCACTTGCAGTAGTAGACTTGAATGACTGCTCTAGGGACCATATGAACCACAAGGCTTCAAACGCTTCCTCTGCGGCCCCCACAGAACACATTTGCCTCTGGTCCAGAGGTAATTTATACACTGCTGAGCCCAAACCACTCTGGATATTTTGCATGGTGCTCTAGGAGTCCTGAGGTCATCTGCTTGGTGGCTTTCCCTGATTTTAGAGCACGGTTCATTCTCCCTTTGAAGTGACTCAACCCTGGGTGTCTTTCTCAGTACTTCCAAGCTCTGAGTGACACCACGAGGACCTGGTGCAGGTGCCTACAACACCACAGGGCTCTCTCGGGGTGGCCCTCTTCACTCAAGCACTCCAGCTGTTGACCCCTTGGGACTCAGTTCAAGATGTCCACTGGATTCCACCTGGGCTTTCCAGCCCCTCACCTTGATGGGAGCATTCACAAGGCAGCCGTCTGGGCAAACCCAGAGTGTGGCTCCCTTGTCTCCCTCTCTCGGAGATCTGGCCTTGTCAGCTGATGTATGTTTCTTGAAATTGTGGATGTGAATATTTTGCCTGTTGTCTCTGCTCCTTGTTCATCCAGGCCAGAAGGAAATCTGGTCACTGTCAGTCCATCCTGACCAGAAACAGGAGTCTAATTCTATTCTGAACTCTCTTCACAATGAAATTACCAAGTAAACAAAACACTGGCTCTCCTTGTCTTTAATTTTGCATACTTCACCCATTACCGTGTTTGATGGGAAGTGACCGGATGAAGAGCATCCCAGCTTAACTCACAGCACAGCTCACACACGCCGCTTTTCTCTGCAGCAGCCGTGACTTCTGGGAGGACTGCCTAGCCCTAATACAAATGGACCTTCCTGTCATTTCCGTTTGCCAAGAAAAGCTGTTTTCAGTCCGGAAAAGTATTTCTGTCCCTGGAACATGATGCACTGGGGGTTGCTCAGGTGTTCTGAGTCCTTGCCCTGTGTTTCTTAGACCGGAGCAGCTCCTCACTGAGAGGCCCGCCCTTGCTGCCTTGCTTGCCTCCAGCTCTCAGTTTTGGGACAGTGGACTGGCCTGTGTTTTGGGTCACTTTATTTCCCTGCTCTTCCTTGCTGTTGTGATTTGAAATGCTGGGTCTCTGGTAGCATTGCTGTATAGCAAGCTGTTTTTCAAGCTGAGCACAGACATGAAAGTAATCTTTACCCCAAATGTTTCGTAGCCTTTCCTGTGCTCCAGGAATCTCGTGCTGTGCTGTGGGTGCACTTCCTATCGCTGGGCCCTATACTAGATAAAGACGAGTCAGAAAAGGCCATTTCTGATTGCATTTTGGCCTTTGTCTTAGTTAGGGGTTTTATAGCTGTGAACAGACACCATGACCAAGGCAACTCTTATAAGGACAACATTTAATTGGGGCTGGCTTGCAGGTTTAGAGGTTCAGTCCATTATTATCAAGGTGAGAACATGGCAGCATCCAGGCAGGTACAGGAGGAGCTGAGAGTTCTACATCTTCATCTAAAGGCTGCTAAAAGAATACTGACTTCCAGGCAGTTAGGACTAGGGTATTAAAGCCCACACCCACAGTGACACACCTACTCCAACAAGGCTACACCTCTTAATAGTGCCACTCCCTGGGCCAAACATATACAAACCATCACAGCCTTGCTATACTTTAGTGTGGAGACTGAGAAATACTCTGGAAATTATCTCCAAATTATTGCTAGATCATAGACTTGAGGACAGTGAATACCGTTCTTGCTCAACCTAGAAGCTAGACCTTGTGATAGCCAGTTACCTAAGGTTAGCCCAATACTTAAGCAGTAGCTTGGGATGTTGGTAGAGATAACAAGATATCTTGGTAGAGATACTGTCACCTTGGTGATGACAGTAAGTTGGTCTCCTGAGGATCAGGATAGAGCAGAGGAAGGAGACAGTGGTCAGTACTGGCTACTGTACCCGAGTCAGACTAGGATGTGAAGTGTGCCCTCCCAACCCCCTGCATTCTTAGGAGTCTGTTGGTGAAGTTCCTAAGTCAGCATAGTTTGATCTCCATTATTTTGTAGCTGTTCTTTCTAGGTTTGAGCATTTGCTACAGACTTCCTGGTCCCTTTGCTGGAGCCTAACCTTAGGGTCTCGTGCACACCAGGCAAGCGTTCTACAGCTGATTCGCATTTCTAGCCTCTTCGTTTTTGTTGTTAATGTGGTGCTGACCTTTTGCTATGGGAAATTTCAAATGTAGTAGAGTAACTTGTGTCCCTGTTCTCATTCTGCTTCAGTAATTATCTCCCCAGAAGCTAGTTTGGTTTTATCTGTGTGTACCCAGATACCCACCTCCAGGATTGTGTATATGTATATACATACAGTGCACATACCCGTATTTTTTTGCACATGTGGAGGCAAAAGGTCACTTTGGGTATCGTTTTTCAGGAACTGTCTACCTTTTGCTCCTACTGGGACCTGATGCCTGCCAGGTAGCTTGGCTGCTGGTCAGCAAGACCCGGAGGACTTGGATAATAAACACATGCCACAACACCTAGCTTTTACTGTGGGCTCTCGGGACTGAACTCCGATCCTTATGCATATGCCCTGGGATTATTTTTATAGTGAACCCCAGACATTATGTCATTTTAATGGTGAATACTTCAGAATATTCTATCTAAATACCATAAAATATGTTTATAAAATATAAGGACATTTAAAAATATATTTTTTAATTATGTATGCGTGTGTGTGTCTGTGTGTGTCAATGTGCACATGTGAATCCAGATACTCGTGGAGTCTAGAAGAGAGCGTCGGATCTGCTGGAATTGCAGGTGAATATAAGCTGCCCAGTGTGGGTGCTGGGAACTGAAGTCGAGTCCTCTGTAAGAGCAGCATGTGCTCTTAACCTCTGAGCCACCTCTCTGTGCCCAGGACTGTTTTTTAAAGACTACAATGCAATTACCACTCCTGCCAAATTAGAAATAATTCCTCAGTTCATCAAACAGCCAGACAGTTTCCTATTTCCCTGATTTTTCTGTAGTATTTCCTCTAGTCTCCTTGGTTCAGGGTATGAGTGTAGGCCATCCATTGTCACTCATAGGTATATCTCTGAAGTGTCTTAACAGTATTAATGATTCTTTTCAAACTATTTTATTTTCCTGTGCACTTTATTTGTTAAACAGGATTGTTTATTCTGTAGTTTCCCCTTAGCTAGTTCTTGCAGTGCATTCTCCATAAGTTGTTCAGCATATTCTGTGACCTTGATATTTTCTGTAAATTGGCAAGATTTAGTGGCTTGCTTAGAATCAGGCTTGTTATTTTTGGCATAATACTTTCTGATGACTGTGTCCCTTTGTTTTTTATCTACGGCCACCAAACTGTCCTCCCACCATTGAGTGATTCTTATTTAAAGGATGGTTTTCCTGAATTTCTAAATATAGGAAGTATCTACACACCTAATGGTTCCACAGGGACTCTCAGAAATGATCGTATTAGTGCTCCCACAATAAATTAGCACACATGTAGTGACATTACTCACATCGCTACAGTTTGAAGGGCAGAAGTTCAGTTTGGGTCTCCAGGGGCTCAGATCAAGGTGTCAACTGGCTGCATTCTTTTCTGGAGGCCCGAGGGCAGAATCTTTCCCATTGCCTTGTCCAGTTTCTAGAAGATGCCCATTTCCTTGACTCATAGCTCTGTCCTCAATGCCAGCAACTGCATCTCTTTAACCCTCTATCATGACTCCTCCTCTGACAGGCTGGGCAACCTCTGTTTCTCAGAGCTAATAGAATTTTATCCAGTCCACCTAGATTCTCCAGCCTCATCTCCTATCACACACCTTCATCTTCCCATCTGTAAAGTGGCCTTTTCCATGGAAAGTAACATAGTTGCAGCTTCCAGGGATTAAAACTTGGACATCTTGGATGTGTTGGGGTATGTGTGTGTGTGTGTGTGTGTGTGTATGTGTTTGTATCTGTGTGTATGTGTTTGTATCTCTGTGTCCCTGTGTGTATGTGTCTATGTATGTGTTGTATCTCTGTGTGTATATATATGCACATACATGTGCATGTACATGCTTTACTTTTTCCATGGTGATCCTGTCTTAAAATCCACACCACTGTGAAGTTGAGGAATGTCTCAGGGTCTGGTATGTTGCAAATATCCCATTGTGACACATTACCAAGGCATTAAGCCTTGGACCATGTGACAGAGTGAAGTAGATTATGGAGAATGAACTGTTACAATGTCCCATTTCTGCTGTAAGTAGATTGTCTGCAATGAGTCCTGACTTATTTTTGTTGGAAGCAGCCTTTTATTTTGAAACCATTGCTTTTATTGTGAAACCATTGCTTCTTAGAAATGTCTATCTATAGCTCAGAGAAACTCCGGTGATTGACATGATCATTTTGAGCTTTCCAGCATCTTTTGCATCTGGATTATGGGATGAAAGTTGACTGTACCAGAGTTACACACTGAGGAGATGCTCTAGTTGATGGCCATCACAGGACTAGGGGAGTTTCTCCTTTCCTTTCTGATGTGCATTAGGGAGAACTTTAGGAGACAAGGAACTTGGGAGAAAGGGTTAGCGTAGCTATTTTTCACTAACAATTTGTATTCTGACTGAATGAAACAGTGTCAGCGCTTCAGTGTCTTTTTCTAGCTGACGACCTTAGAGGCAGTTGCTTTCCGCTTTCCATCCATTTTCCCATCATTTCACAGCGTGCTGACCTTCAGTCCATCTATGGATTATTCCTTGGGTGCATTTGGACTTTTGCTGTAGCATAGACGTCCCTTCGCAGCGCGAAGATAGATTTATTGATGATAGATTTATCTTGGAGGCTATCCAGGAGGTTGCTACTAAGGACCAAGAGGACCTCATTATAAAGTGATTTTCCTGTAAAACGGTGCCTCGGAGTGGTCCCTAGACACAGCAGGCTGTTTATAGCCTTTAAAAAGTACGCTGTGTCAAAAAGTGTCACCAAGAGGCCCTTGCCTCACACCTTAAGTTTAAATAAATTCCAGGTGAATCAAAGAGCTAAGTATAATGATTTAATTCTGTAAAAAAGAGTAATACAAAACTGTAAGTAGATGTTAGTGAGCTCCTGAGTGAGACTTTGTGGTTCTGCTTTCACAGATATAAGCCATTACATGATACAGTCATTTCAAAAATGTAAACATGAAGCTGCAGATGGCCCTTGGGTGAAGTGTAGACCTTACCCCACAGTCCCTGCTCAATGCACCTGGTGGCGAAGGAACAAGGCTCTTGCAGAGATGTCACCAAAATGACCCACTTTGAAGACACATACATTGACTTTCAAAGACAGGATCTTGAGGACTGGTGAGATGGCTCAGCGAGTAAGAGCACTGACTACTCTTCCGGAGGTCATGAGTTCAAATCCCAGCACCACATGGTGGCTCACAACCATCTGTCATGAGAAACAAATAAAAAAAAAAACAAAACAAAACCCTATGGGCACGAGCGAGCGGGGGCCAGAGCAAGAGGAAGAAGGAAAGGGTGTGGGGGGACAGGATCTTGAGTAGCTTGAGCAATTCACCTTTTTCTTTAAATGTTAATGCATGATAAGACAAAATAAAAGTTAAAAACAATTTTTTGGTAATTCACATACACACACATTCAGGAAAAGAGAAATTCACAAGCAAAGTTCAGTGTAGAATGCTATCAACCAAACCAGAGATTGGAGCTGTGAGGGATTGCCCAGTAAGAAGTTATGAAAACTCAAAAGATGACAGCAGAAGTAATCAGATCTGGGATGCAGTCAGTAAACAGACTGAGGTTGTCATTGAGGAGCCCCGACCTCCAGGGCTGAGCAGAGCTCAGTGAACAGTCTTGGGATTTTAGTTCCGGTCAGAGTGACACTGCTTCTTAGTGTGCCAGGGTGAACCCTCATGATAAAGCACCTCACTGGTGCTTGCTTATCACGCCCCGGAGGAGGGGCTGTATAGGGAGGAGTCCCTCCGGGTTCCACTGTGCTTCCCAGGAATTGGCCATTGATTAAGTTGTGAGCCCTGGAGGAGTCTGTCAGGAGGGAGGAGTAGGGAGTTGGCTGTGTAGTGTAGTGGGAGAGCGTGGGCTTTGCGTGGACCAACCTGGGTTTGCTTTCCGAGACCTGGACTCCAAAACAGAAACAGGCATCTCCTTCTTCCGGAGAGAGGGAGAGAGACACACAAGGAAGAAGGCTGGAGCCGGGAAGTATGTTAGTTACATTTTCTGTAACTATGATAAAAGTAACTTACCATGACAAAAGCAACTGAAGAGAGAAGGGGTCTGTTCCACTTCACAGTTGCAGGGAAGCTTCTATGGAGCTTGAAGCACCCGGGCTCACCATGCTCACGGCCTCGCTGTGCTCATGTACAAGGAGCTTCCCTTTTTATATAGTCTGGGACCCAGACCCACGTTAAGGGTGAGTCTTCCAACCTCATATAACCTAAACAAGGTAATCTTGTCTAGACCTGACAGAGGCTTATCTTCTAGGTGATTCTAGAAGAATCTATGAAATTGATGATCAGTTTTAAGCATCACACCATCACACCTCGTGCAGAGGAAAAAAAGCTAAGGGCTCCAGAAAAAGTTCAGAGTAGTCAAGAAGATAAACCTTGAGGCAGTAAGTTGATTTCAAGCACAAGGAACGTGTTTTAGGGAAGAGCCTTGTAAAAGCATTATAGCTTAGCTGCATATGTTCTTATAGATGTTTCCTAGACTTAGTAAGAGTGGGTAGATTGAAGTCTCAAGGATCTCTGCCAGTGTGTTGAGCTTACTTTCCATATACCACATAGTGCTCAGGAGCTGTAGGTCCCTCCTACTTCAGGTAGCCTTGTGCTGGAGAGAACCAACTCCATAAAATAGCCTGACTCCAACACATGTGTACCTGTGTGCATGCGTGCCCTGTTATTATTGATTTATACATGTTCTGTTTATATTACATACTAGAGGGTTAAATGTCAGGATAGCCAAATTTAATAAAATTTCTGTTTCATATTTGAATAATGAATTTGTCAGGAAATCATTTCAGGCTGCTGTGTGAAGTAAGTATTTAAGTTGTTGTTCCAGTAATACCACCAGTGCCAGTTTTGTTATATGTTGGATAGCGCCAGTTGCCTGGAGAGATCTCCCTCTGCTTGTGTGTGTGTGTGTGTGTGTGTGTGTGTGTGTGTGTGTGTGTGTCTGTCTGTCTGTCTGTCTGTCTGTCAATATGTATGTATGTATGTATGTATATGTATTTATATTAGCTTTAAAATGTTTTCTTTTGATTTTTAGTCAGTTGTTATTCCTTTTCTTTCAGAACAGGACGCGGGTCTTGATGCCCTTTCCTCTATCATAAGCCGCCAAAAACAAATGGGCCAGGAAATTGGGAATGAACTGGATGAACAGAACGGTAAGAACGAGTCTGAGCTCCATTGAGTGTTCACTCCATCAGTTTTGCTTCTATGGCATGGAGGGGTTGCAGTCAGTAGTCTGCAGTGGCTTATTGCGCCTCTGGTGGGTTTTGGACAGTTTACATTGCAGTTTTCTAATACCATGTAAAGAAATGTCACTAAAACCTTTCCAGTCCTCAGTGACTGCTTTAATGAATTTTGGGTTGGATAGCCCTGGTGGTCTTAAACTCACTATGCAGATCAGGCTAGCTTTGAATTTGCATTGCTCCCGTCTGTATCTGCTTCCCAAGTGCTGGGCTTGCAGGCAGGTATTGACCATAGCTGACCCTACTATTTTGACAAATAACTCATGACCTATTTATTCCAAGAGCTTTTCTTCTCTATGGAAGATGTGAAATTGCTCAGTGTTTGGTACCTTGATATGAAGCGTAAGAAAGCCGTGTGGGGCCTCTTCTCACCTCGGCCCCCAGTGGAGTTTGCTGGTCTTTAAATGACCAGGCCACAGGACAAAAACAGTTTGAAGATGTCTGTTTAGGCCTTGACGTAACAGAAGTGGTTTGGGAAGGAGGAATCCGTAGGCTGCAGTGGCCCAGAGCCTTAGGATTGGAGACTTTTGTGCTTGGATTATGTAGGGGGTAAGAACACAGGTAGCAGCAGGAGAAGAGGGGGGTACTTGCAGGAAACAACCGGCAACTCTCTCTCCATGAGAGGTCCAGTCAGAGAAATCGAGAAGCCTCAGTCCAGATTGGAAGCATCCAACCAGAGACGCCAATGAGAGGTCCAAATGGAGACATCACGTCTTCAGTGGCGGCTTAGAGAGAAGACAAGTTGGAGATGCAACAACGCAGATGTGATACCCTGGCCCTCATCACATGCTGAGCACTCTTGTCCACAGCATGTTGTGTATTCTGCACGAGGACAAGAAGGTGATGTCATCACTGCTAGGAATGAGGCTCAGAGGTGCAGAGAGACCTCTGAATGCCACATCTTTTCTAAAAGGTGGAGCTGGACCTGTTTGTGATATGGCTTCTTTTCTGTTGTACCAGCTTCCTCAGCAAGGAAGACAGCAGGGAGGCAAAGGCGCTATGGACGGTTCTGGAGTCTCAGCATTGGGGGCAGTACCATAGTGGGGGGCTTCCGAGGAAAGTTAGCATCATGTGTGGGTGGGTGTGGATGTCCGAGTAGTGGATGGAATCTCTCTCTCTCTCTCTCTCTCTCTCTCTCTCTCTCTGCAGGGAGGCTCCACTTGCCAAAACCATAGAGCAGGCGCTCCCCTCCTTGATCCCGAGGAGGAATGTGGTCATTGTTCCCATGGTTTCAGTCCATTTCTCTATCATAAATAAACAAATCCAGCTGTTGAGCATCTGTCACATGCAAACAGACGCATAAGCAGTCCTAAGGCAGCCTGCAAGAGCTTCTCACTGAGGGGACAGCATGTTCCTTCTCCTGCTAGTGACATGAATAGGCCACTTACGGATTTGTGTTTGTTCCAGGCGTTGCCCAGTCCCTTCACAGTGTGACAGCACTAGTAAGATAATAAGCTTTACTTAAAAAGCTGTGGCTATCTGCTGTTTATTTATTTATTTTTTTTAATCTCAAGGAAATTTGCGTGTTTGGGGCAGAGGGGCTCTGACCTAAACTGATGAATGAGTCTTCCTGTGGCGTATGCAGGCCACAGTGTCTGTGGGTACGTGACTAAGAACGAAAGATGCATGGTTTTGTGTGGGAATTACTCCCTTCTCAGGTGAATTTGCCACGTGTTCCCCAGCACAAGCAAGCATACCAGCATGCCTTTGTCTTTAGTTTAGTGGCTACCAGACTTTGCTGCAAATTAGAATTATTTGTGGAACTTTAACACTCCTCAAAGCCTAGGCTGTGTCTGCATTAGCGCCCAATTACTGTTACGATATTATCACAAAAGTAGAGGCTTAAAACAACACAGACATAGTGTCTTACGGTTCAGTAGCATACAAGTCTGACTTGAGTCTTGCTGGGTGAAAACCAATATATCAACAAGAGATCAGCATTCCTTTCTGAAGGCTCTAGGGATGGATTGGTTTCCTGGCCTTTTCCAGCTTCTAGTGGCCACCCACATTCCTTGGCTTATGGTCCCTCCCCTGTTCTAAGCCAACAACAATACTGTATCACCACTACTTCTAGCGCCGCCTCCTCCTCCACATTTGAAGACCCTTGCGCTTCCATTGCACCCACCCAGACAGCTGGAGAAACTCCCCTTAAGGCCAGCCTATTGGAAGGGTCAGTTTCACCTGCAGCTTTGGTAAGCCATTCTGCTATCTACCATAGAACTTTACACCACAGAAATCTGAATATCGGGTGGAGAGCAGGTTGATTCCAGCAGGCTGCCACGCCCGTGCCGGCTGCACTGAGAGGATGCAGTTAGTACTGCACTGTCACACTGCCTCCCATATGCTCATGTGACACATGCGCAGAACCTTCAGTTACATGTCACACAGAGGTTATGGTCACTGACAGTTCTTTCTCTCTGTATCACATAGTTTACCCCATGTCTTTGTATCCCCCTCCCCCAACTTTCACCCCCCATCACCATCCCACACTCAGATGGATGCATGCGTATCTAGACAAACACGGAGTACTTTTCCACATGCTGCCAACATAAGCTGGGTTTCTCTGTGGTGACCTCCCAGGGAGCCAGCAGTTATTTACATGGGTGGTTTTCTGATGTGTGTTTTCTCCTCCGAGATAGAGCAGACTCAGCCTTTTTTCTCTCAGAAGAACTGACATTCTCAGGATAAAAACAATACAAAACGCCACCCCGACAGGATTACAGTTAGCCTCCATTTCTTTGGCTGAACTGAACCAAGGCTGGAGGTATCTCTAGGTAGATCAGGCCTACAGCCCACTGCGGTCTGAACTATGACTCATGTGTGTCAGAGAAATCAGGGCCATGGGCACGGATATTTTGTTGTAAATATCTCCGTATGATTTATGGAGCCACAGAATCATTGTTTTGATTTTTTCCTTAGAGAAGCAATAGGCTAGAATGATGACCAGCCAGACCTTTTTGGAGGCAAGGGTCAAACCTTACTAATAAATGCACTGTACTTAGAGCATAACCACAGAACCAGAGGATCAAATTATCTTCAATTTAGGAAATCCATTTTTATCCTTACCATAGAGAATGAAGAGCATCTGGCCAATGCCAGTGACTTGCTCATGCACAATGACCAGGCATAATAAAGGAAAGAGTAGCAGGGAAAGGGACATCCCAGTGATGGGAACCTATATGTCACTGGTTTGTTGTATGTAGGGAATGGAAGAACAGGGTGGCAGGGAAGGCCACTTACTTGTCTTCCTAACACCAATTCAGAGGGCGAGGAAGCTAACGAGTCCTTCAGAGAGCTAGGAATATGACTGTCCATTGAAGGACTTGATGGTCTCAGAACTTCATAGACTTCAATGGATCAACACTTACTGATTGGTTAGAATTCCCGGTTGAATTTCCACTGTGAAAAGTGAGAATAAAGCTGTGTAGTTATCTCTCCCAAGTCCTGCAGGACAGGCACATCTCCATCACTGAAATGTTACCTTATAGGGGCAAAAGGGACTTTACAGGTGTGTCAAGTTGAGTCAGTCAGGACAGGAAGCGTATCTGGGATTATGCAGGTAGACCCTACATGCAGTTACAGGTATCCATATAAGAGAGAGAGGCAGGGCTGGGTGTGTAGCAGGCAGTAGGCCCTAAGTATCCTGTCTAGTGCCACCAAAAAGAAAAGGTGAGTCGGCAGGGGAGATTTGACATGCAGTGTCTGAGACAACGAGATGGTGTCTTTTAGCTCTGAGGAAAGCCAAAGGGACTACAAAGAAAGGGGTACAAAGAGGCTCTGTAAGCTGGGAAAGGCAGGAAAGGGTCTCCCCTCAAAACTGTGGGGGAAAACCCTGACTTCAAAACTAGTGAAACTGAACTCTTCCTCTGTCTCTACTACTGTGGGAGCAGCAATGGAAAACATTTGCATAATCACTGTTTCTTTTTGTCAGTTGCCACATAATTCAGATTAGCCATGTTTACATTTGTGTTTAGCTGTAAGTCTATACTGTCTGACCCTTTGACTTCTTTCTTTAAACAAGATACAACTTTTTTCCAGATTATTTTGAGTGGTTTGACTGCATGCATGTATGTGTACCACATGTGTGTCTGTCTCTCATGGAGGTCAGAATGTGGTCTTAGATTCTCAGGATCTGGAGTTAAGGATGCTTAGGAGCCAACATGTGGGTGCTGGGAACTGAACTGGGATCCTCTGTAAGAGCAATCACTGCTCTTAACCCGGGTCATCTCTTTAGCCCTTAGTCTGATTTCTTTAAAGCATAATTAACAGGAGAAAGTTATTCAAGTCAACTGTACCAGAAGTTCTGAAGTCTCTTTAGGTGTTTCCTTATGCTTTGATTATAGTTAGTCTTGTTCTGGTAAAGTGTATGAGGAAAGGAACCTCTTCTATCCTATCCAGTGCTAGAGTTTTTTTTTTTTTTAAAAAAAATAGATTTATTTTGTACATATGATTGCATTTACATAGATGCATCACATGCAGGAGCCTGTATAAGACAGAAGAGGCATTGGTCCCCTAGAACGGAGTTATGGATGGTTGTAAGCCATTGTATAGGTGCTGGGAACTGAATCCAGGTTTTCTGGAAGAGCAGACAGTGCTCTTAACCACTGAACCATCTCCTCAGCCCTAGTGTCAGATCCTTTCAAAGTGTGTCAGTCAAGTTTCTGTATAGTCATCTGTAGAGAAGCACCACCCATTCTCCTAGGCTATGTATTTCTTTGTTGTACTAGAGATAAAACTTAGGAGTATTTGAAACTAGAGATTTCATACAGTAAGCCGGTATAAACTAGAAGAAGAAGGAAGAAAGAAGAGGAGGAGGAGGAGGAAGAAGAAGAGGAGGAGGAGGAAGAAGAAGAGGAGGAAGAGGAAAGCCAACTGATGAAAGAAAAAGCTTAGGCTGGTGGGGTAGATCAGAGGACAAGGCACTTGCTCACAGGCCAGAAACAACCATCTTTTAGTCCCTGGGTCCCACAAGGTGGCAGGAGAGAACTGACTTTAGGGAGTGTCCTTTGACCTCCATGCATGTGCCGTGATGTGTGCAGGGTTTTACGTATATTTATTTGATTTGGCTTATTAATTATGTTCTCTTATCATATGACTTTCTAAAATGTGGAGTGTTATCCTCTGAGAGACATAAATGAAATGTCCTTCAGTGTTTCTGAATAGCAACTTCCCGTTGGACACACACACACACACACACACACACACACACACGCATACATGCACACATGCACGCATGCTTGCACGTAACTTAGCTCTGTTAGAGTATCTGTGTTTTTCTTATTTCTTTTGCTACTGCATTTAAAATTGTGAGACATGTAAAAATTAAGTTTAAATGTAAAAATGTAAATTTAATGTAAGTTTCAAATTAATAAGCATATCTGTTGATACAAACAAACTTATGACAACTTTTTCAAAGACGTTTGAGGAATCACATCACCCTATAGTTTTATAGACATTTGTGTTTGGAGTGGTAAAGCTGGCTGAATTCTTGTTTGTGTTTCTGAATTTGGCTCATTGTAATGCATCCTTTTGGATGTTGTAAATGAAGTACATTTCACATAGAAATGTTGTTGGAAAAAAGCATTTTAAAAATCTTTCCAAATAGAAAGTTTTTTGTTTTTCCATATGACAGCAAAATGTGACAGAGGGTTTCTGGAAGGTTTGCTGGAGTCCTCCTGGCTTGTGCCAGTGCTGGTTAGCTGACTGCTGTAAGACAGCATCTGTTAAAACAGACCCTGCTCAGGACTAGAGAGATGGCTCAGTGGTTATGCGCATTGACTGCTCTTCCAGAGGTCCTGAGTTCAATTCCCAGCATCCACATGGTGGCTCACAACCATCTGTACTGGGTGGGGTCTGGTGCCCTCTTCTGGTGTGTCCGAAGAGAACAATGGTGGTGTACTCACATCCGTAAAATAAATAAATGAATAAATAAATCTTTAAAAAAAAAGGAAAGACTTGTTCAGGCTGGAGAGATGGCTCAGTGGTTAAGAGCACTGACTGCTCTTCCAAAGGTCCTGAGTTCAATTCCCAGCAACCACATAGTGGCTCACAACCATCTGTAATGGGGTCTGGTGCCCTCTTCTGGGGTCTGAAGACAGCTACAGTGTACTTAGATATAATAAATAAATAAATCTTTTAAAAAACCAAAAAACCAAAACAAAACAAAAAACACCAGACTTTGCTCGATACTATACCAGGAAGTAAGAGCGCTCTGGGGCATTTGTCCCTATAATTACATGCTCTGCCCTAAAAGTGACAAGCCAGCTTGTCCCCTGCCTCACTGGCCATACTGATCAGCTGCCCCATGCAGCCACGGTGAAGTATAACCCACCTTATATCACAGCAGTGATACTCCATAGTGTTGAGACTCTCGGACTTACTAGCTGTGACCTTGAGGTAGCCAGTCTTCAGTTTCTGTCTGGATGTTTCAAGAGGATTCCTAGGACCTGTTTCACTGTGTTAAGAACATGAAGCAGGTCAGTGTGTGGTGCTCACATTGGAAGCAGCCTATGGGGAGCCTCCACTGTCTCCTGCCTTCATAGGTCTTTGGTTAAAAAAGCATAGACCAGTAGACCAAGTGAATGGGTGGCCTCCCCACTTCCTTTCCTAAAGACTAAGACTGTCCTACCAGCTCACCTTCCTGAGTAATTGGCACCACAGGCTACCGTGCTTCTGAGGAAGGTACTGCTGTCCTCTATTAATAAGTAAAACTACTGCTGGGTGGAGCTGCACACCTTTAATCCCAGCACCCGGGAGGCAGAGACAGGTGGAGCTCTGAGTTCAAGGGTAGCCAGAGCTACACAGAGAAACCCTGTCTGGAAATACAAAACAAAACAAATAACAACCTTAGTTCAGATTGTAAACTGGCTTTAATTAATGACTCTATTACAGGGCCAGTGTGTTCTGGTTGAAGAATGGGGTTACAACATGGTCGAGCAGCATTTGTGGATAGAGAACAGGAGTGAGGTCCGAGCAGTTGTGCGGCTCGCCTTGTTAGAGGGAGGTGTCTGCTTAGAGTGACTAGAGCTCAACTCCTGCGACTAAACATTTGTCCCTGTGCTTTCTTATACAGTCACTTTACTGGAACGACTGTATTGGATTGGTCTCTTGTTCAAATCAATGGCTTTCTATAAATCGTATTTCACATACAGAAGTGTTAGGGGAAATAGTTTCTAAAACAGTCTTTCAATTCTTAGCTGGGTTTGGAAACAACCAAGGGATTCTAATCCTTGTCAGTAGTGTCTAGAAGCCTCCTGCTCCTGAGATACCTCAGCCAGATGGGAACCTCAGCGCCAAGTGTGTGCACACCCGTGCAGGGGCAGGGAATGAATGAGGCGGGCCTTCCTGTGCCTGTGAGCAGATGGAAGTGGGCCTTCCAGATAAATCTAGAAGCTGGGAAATGGCAGTTTTATGGGAATACTAATTTCTTTCGTCCCCACCGAAGAGTGGGATACTCAGACCACCCACCTTGGTCCACAACAGTTTTAACATGCATACCTAAGTTTGTAATTTTTTTTTCTTAAAAAGTCTAAAGCAAACAAGTATCTCTGAGTAAATCAAGTTTAGACATTTTCAGCTTCACTTGAGAGTCCTCATTTTTCATACTGGTTTCAAATGAAGCCCACTGTATCTGGGCCAGCATTTTATGTGGATTTACTAACTTCTTTCTCCTTATCCATGCCTCTTCTAATTGGGGTGTATGTGTGTGTGTGTGTGTGTGTGTGTGTGTGTGTGTGTGTGTGTCTGTGTGTGTGTCTGTGTGTGTCTGTGTGTGTGTGTCTGTGTACCTGCCTGTCTGTGTGTGTCTGCGTGTCTGTGTGTATCTGTGTGTCTGTCTGTGTCACTGTGTTTTGGGGGGTGGGTGCTGTGGTTTTCAACATTAAAAAGCTTTAATG
Source organism: Tokudaia tokunoshimensis (assembly GCA_036184795.1). Classification (NCBI taxonomy): domain Eukaryota; kingdom Metazoa; phylum Chordata; class Mammalia; order Rodentia; family Muridae; genus Tokudaia; species Tokudaia tokunoshimensis. Next base: position 53,926,605 of record BTHU01000010.1, on the reverse strand, counting down.
TTTATGGTTGCTCTTTTCCACAGAAGTATGATTTTCTGGTTGTGAGGTCTTTTGAAAACCTTTGAATGGTACTAACTTATTTTTCTTCTCTTCCTTGTATCATTCCTGCTTTTTCGGGTTGTTCATCTCAGACTTCTTTCATGCTGTTGCAGGCTGAATTATGCCTTGCCCCATTCACGAGTTGGTGTTCTGACAGTCTACCCCCAAGAATGTCACTGTATTTGGAAGGAAGCTTTTTAAAGGGGTAATTAAGTTAGAATGAGGTCACTCGGCTGGGCCCTAATCCAGTGTGACTAGTGTCCTTTGTAAGGTGAAGAAACTGGAACAAGACGCATATGGAGGGAGACCATGGGAAGACACGAGGGAGACACACCATGAAGGGCCTTAGAAGCCAGCCTTCTGATGACAACTTGATCTCTGACTGTAGTCTCTGGTCTCATGAGAAAAGAAGGCTGTTTTAGGCACACAGTTTGTAGTAATTGCAATCCCTACTGATGATTTTCCTTACATACCTGCTAATTTTTTATAAGTACTTTATGTTTATGAATGGAGGACCATGCTGACATGTATAGCTAGCTCTGGTGGGCTTTTTAAATTGTGGCAGATCAGGTTACCCAGAAGGCTTCTTTCTTGCCTGAGACAACGTGCCATGAATCTACAAGTGGTTAGGTTGTACATGGGCGGCTTCTCAGGGGGTAAGCGAGAAGGACAGGCAAGCAAGAGTCAGGACCATAGAAACAACAGCATTAGAACTTTAACCTAGGGGGAAATGCCGTGAACTTTTACCTAGGGTGACATGACTTTGTCATTGACCTCTTATTACCCTGTAGCTATCTCAGAGTCTCTGACTCATTTCCTTGCTTGGACACCAGCTCCCATGGGCCTTCCTTTCACAGCAGTCCTTCCTCTCCAGAGAGAGCTGTCCAAGGGTTGCAGCTGGGAGTAAACCCTGGAGGCTGCAGCCCACACAGGGCAGGGCTCAGGGCAGTCGGGCCCAGCTGCTCCATAGACAGCTCTCTGCACACAGGCCTGATTCCTGCCTCACAGCCACTTTCTTTGTAGAACATTCTGTGGCTGCCAGTAGCCATTGACTCCAAGCTTGGCAGGTCTCCAGTGCTCTCTAGTTGGGAAGAAAGAGCTTCTCTCTGTAGCTGTGTGTGTGTGTGTGTGTGTGTGTGTGTGTTTCAAGTTGGAGTTTTCCATCCATTGTGGTTTGTCAATACAGCCCAGGTCTCATCTTTAAGCAAGTGAGCCTTCTGAAGGACTTGTTCATTGATAGCACTCCTCTGTGTTTCCACTGCCACTGTGGAGCCATTCTTAGAGAAAAGAGAACATCTCTGCAGCATGGCTGTGCTCTCTGGAAGGGAAGAGGCAGCAAACTAGAACTCAAAGGCATGTTTTTATGAGGTAACAGGAGCTATATAAATTATTTTACCAAAACAGCTGGGTCTCTGGAGGCTTTGATAGAACAGATGTTTCATTTGGTGTCTGTGGAAGTTGTTTGCTTGGCTTACTGTGAGTGGCACCCCAACTTATCGCCTGATGTCTTCATAGCCAGATTTCCCTAAAATAATACAAATTAGGGAGATGGGGAAAGGTAATCCTGTTCCTTGTATTTGTGGTTTTAGGTACTTGAGGGTGGGCAATCTTTGTCTATAGGAAGAAGCTAGTTAACAGAGTGGGAATGAATGGGGGAAGAGGAAAGACAGTCTGTCATTCCAACTGTTGTCTGACTCTTCTGGACACCAGCAATTTCTGATGCTCCACAGGTCTACAGGCTCAGTGCCCCCAGACCATCGAATTCAGATACAACTATAAGTCCTAGATGCCCCCAGGCCTTCTCTCTGCTTGGTTACAAATTCTCGTGACTCTTATTCTGAATTTGGTACTTTATGAGAACATTCACAGAGCTCAGGAGAGTGCCATGCTTATAGAGTTTTATTGTAGCAGTTGCCACTCTGGAATAGCCAGATAGAGTAATGAATGGGGCAAGATGTCAGGGGGAGGTGGTGTAGAGTCTCCATGCCCGTCCCACATGTGCCGTGCTCAAAGCACACCCATGTACTCGAAGCTGCCAGGACCTTCCTTGTTGGTGGGTTTACTGGAGGCTTCAGTACTTGATTCATCATTGACCATGGCATGACCAGCCTCCTCCTTCTCCACCATTGAAGGTGAAATTGGGCCTGAAACTTTCAGTGCTCTAATCATACATAGAGCTAATTCTCCCCTCAGATGATTTAAAGGTCTCCTAGGAATCATCTCATAAGCACAAATCTAAAAGCATTTCTTACAGATAACAAAAACTACTCTTATCAGGGAATTCCAAGGTTTTTTATGCTCTTGCTAAGAACCAGGGGTGAAGATGAATACTATACCTCTTTTTCCTTTACAGCACAACTAGGAGCCAGTGTCTGTGAGTCTGCTGAGTATGCAGAAATGATTTCTTGGCATTGGTATGGTACTTGTCACGTGGCTTTGCTGCTGCTAGCTTTAGTTCTGATGATGAGCCAGGACCATTGAGCCACAAGGACTTTGCCTTTTCTAGACTATGCCTTCTTCATTTCTGGGCCCATATGTTGGTTTTGACCCTGGCACTGTAGCCAGTTTGCCATGTAACTAGTGAAGCAAATGTCTTCTAGGAAAACAGCTTTGGGCATATTAGTCAAAGAAAAGAACATTGATGCTCAGGCCTTGGGACAGTTGGTGTAGGTGACTCATCAGCCTTCCTTTCCTGTGGGCTTCCCAACAGTTCCTATTTGATCTCTAAAAAGGAGGAGGCAGCCACAGTCCCTCCAACTGTAGCAGCTGAACCAAAGAATGCACTTCAGTACAACACAGCAAGAGAAAGGATCCAGTAGCATCACAGATGCACAGAGCAGGTCATTCTGAGCTCCGCACTTGCCACTCTGCACAGTGGTTTCCTTCCTTGGTGCCTTTGTAGGAAGGGAGGCCTGGAGCTGAGTTGGAGCCTTCCCCAAGTTTTACTTCTCACTACAGTGTATTGGTAACCTCCACGTCTGTGCAGGTGACACATTTGCAATCTTGAGTGATTGTAAGGTGACACAGAGTTGGAGTCATTTCTGACATGTTCTAAGGTCAGACATGGTGACGAGTTGCATTTTTCTTTCCTCTTTCCTGCAAAGATGCCGAAAGGTTCTAGCCCTGGGTCCTGTGGCAAGGTTTTGTGATGACTAACAGTAATTGCCAGCTTAGCAGGATCCAGAATCCTGGAATTTAGAAGATGATCTCTGGACGTGTTTGGGAGTTTTTAGATGAAGTTGATTTGGGTGGGTAGACCTAAATACCTTGTTTTTCTTTTAAAATACAAAGAAAATAGAAGCACTGTAGTGAGTTGCTTTGGGGACAAAATACTGTAACTTGCATGAGATCTGGACATAGAGATCACATGTTTCCCTTAGGGAACATTGCTCCAGTGCTGACTAAGTCAGCGTTTGCCCACAAACACTGAGCATGCCCTGGGCGTGCTCATGGTGATTACTTATCACATGAAAAGATACAAAACAGAATCAGCCAAGGAATCAGGCTTAGAAGTAAAGTCCAAGGGCACCCAGGGGCAACCTTCCAAGGACATTGAGCCAGTAAAGTCGCACAGGATGTGCTTAATCCGGCCGAAATGAGTTGTGACGGCACGTGAAATGTTGTTAACCAGGGAATCTCATTCGAGATGAGCACCCGGGCTTTGTTTAAGGCACCCATTGCATGGGCTTGTCACCTCCTCCGTGGCGGGTTTCCAAATTCCAGACAACCAGAAGGAAAGCAGGTGTTCAGCATAAGCCACATTGTAGGTGCAGCCCAGACACCTTGAGCCACACTTATCAGTTAACAGTTCAATCCTCCCCACATCCAAGTTCCAAGGCACCTGCCAAGGACCAGCCTCAGAAGGGCAGGAGACCCACTGCATGTACTCTTTACTTGCGTTTATGGTGATGGGATTAAAGGCGTGCACCACCACCACCACCCAGCAAGACATTTTATCTTGTCTGACCATTTCTGGCAGTCATTTGGAAACAGAATTGTCATCACTGGTGAATAATTCTGCTGACCTTTTTTAAAGTTTGAAATATGTAAACAACTTTAAAAGCGTGTTTATTGTGTACTGAGAGCTTGTTCTCATCTGCTTCATTCCTGTCATTATAGGGATGGAAGTTCCCTGTGTCCCCATCAGTGGGATAACCAGAAAAGTTTCTTGTTCAGCCATCTTGGTCGGTTGCCCCATTCCCTTTGGAAATCGCATTTCCTTATCTCAGCACTGAGGGCAAATAGAGTAGGAAAAGTAATGGTCCCCAGAAGGTTTGTTGAGGAGAAAATGAGGTGGTGCTTATCACAGCGCATGCACACAGCAGGTGCTTAATAAATGTTCACTTTTACTGCTATCATGATATCTCTTATTCCATGTTTAGTTAGGCTGAGATTCTATTTGTCGCCAAGCCATTGGGATGTGCTGATGTTCTTCTGGTTGCCCCTGTCAGGCTGCAGGTGTATTGCACCGAGGTCTTGCCACGTCCATCACTGGAAGCAGTGTGGGGTTTTAGTATCAGTTATACTTCTGAGATTAAAACCGTCTGTCCACTTCCTGGAGTCCTCCCAGTCATACAGAGCACCTGAAGAGCTAGCATGTGTCTCTCCATGTGACTATCCATCCTTGCATTCAAATCTCATATCTTCTCAGCAGCCTAAGAGTCCTTTGTCCTGGAAGTATACACTGAATATCCCTTATCTCAAATGCTTAAGATAAGTTTTTTTTTTTTTTTTAGAAATATTTATTTTTATGCATATGAGTACACCACCATTGCTCAGACACACACCAGAAGAGGGCACCAGACCCCATTACAGATGGTTGTGAGCCACCACATGGTTGCTGGGAATTGAACTCAGTTCCTTTGGAAGAGCAGTTGGTGCTCTTAACTGCTGAGCCATCTCTCCAGCCCCAAGATAAGTATTTTTAATTTGGGAATATTGACATTACACAATGAGATATCTTGAGGTTGAAAACCAAGTCTAAACACAAAACTCACTTGAATTTTCTGTTCACCTTGTATATGTATCCTGAAAGTAATTTTGTGCAATATTTTTGTGTACCTATGTTTTTAAGTTTTTATTTTATTTATATATTTGTGTATATACTTTGCAGGTACAGGGAACTTTAATGGCATTCAAGAGAGTAGGGTTCCCTAAAGCCCTCTCCTCCTCTTGGGGGGACGGAGACTGTGAGGGGAGCTGCTCAGTGTTGAGGGTTGAGTCGGGACAGAGATTCCCAGCAGCTGAGGGCCGCTCTCTTCCTCTCTGTCCTTGCTGGGGTGGGTGGTCTAGGGTTTCTAGGTCTTTGTAGGCTCGGTAGACCATGAGGCCCAACCACCCTGCCTCTGTAGCCTGCTTCTTTGTCATACCAAGAAGTGAGCTTTCCAAAGTTGTTGAGAGCAATGTTAGCCCCAGTGTCAAAATTGGAAGAGTGAACATCCCTGTTAAAGTGACAGGGGACAGTCTGGTCCCTAGTGTAGCCCAGGATTCCCCTTAGTGGGCCCTCTAATGCCTGCTTTACCACCTTCTTGCTATCATAGTACTTGGCAGCTTTCTTCAGGCACCATGTCAGGTTCATGACTGACACACTAGGGGTTAGGACCATGGAAGGCCATGCTAAGGAGCTTCCCATTCAGTCCTGGGATGACCTTGCACACACACAGCCTTGGCAGTGCTGGTAGATACAGGGATGACATTCAGGGCAGCCCCACATGTATCATGTCACAACTTCCTAGTGGGACATTCACAGTCTTCTGGGTGGTAGTGATAGTATGGATTGTGGTCATGAGTCCTACACAGTGCTAGAGTTAGCATGGATGACCTTGGTGGAGGGGTGTGTGTGGGACTAAGCAGTTGGAGGTGCCGTAGGCATTGCTGACACTTTTAAATGAGTTGTCATAATATTCCTGGTTCACACCTATCATGAGGCATCAACAGAAGGGACAGAGATGGTGACTCTTTTGGCTGTACCCCTCAGATGATCCCTGGCCACCAGCATCACGCATTCAATGTTGGTGGAATCTCGCTCCTGGAAGTTGGAGATGACCTAACCATTGATGAGGTTTCCCATTCTTGACTTTGACTCTGCTGTGGAAATTGTCATGAGTAGAATCATACTGGAACATGTAGACCATGTGGTTGAGGTCAATAAAGAGGTCATTAATGGCAGTATTCACTTTGCCAGAGTTGAAGGCAGCCCTGGTGACCAGCACCCAATATGGCCCTATCTGTTCTCTTTGACCTTCATCACGTGTCTCAGGGACGAGGTTGACACTGCATGAGGAGATGCAGCTGTTCCTGGAATGGGGAGGAGCAGAGAGCTGTATTTGTGTGTGTGTGTGTGTGTGTGTGTGTGTGTGTGTGTGTGTGTGTGTGTGTATGTGTGTGTATAATGTGTATATGTGTAATGTGTATGTGTGTAAGGGTGCACATGCCACAGTATGCATAGGAAGGCTAGAGGACAACTTTCAGGAATCAGCATTGCTGTCCTTGCACCATGTGAGGTCCTGGAGACTAAACTCAAGTTTGGTGGAAGTTCCTTTATCCGCCGAGTCATGGCACTGACCTGCACCTGTGTTTTGACCTAAGGTCAGAGGTGGAATTTTACTTTAAAAAAGCCAGCCCTTAGAAAGCTTTGGATTGAGGGGCATTTTGGATTTTAGATTTCCGCTTAGGAATGTTTGATTTACCATACTTCATTCATCTTCCAAGGCAACTAAGGAGCTCAGTCCACCCTTTGGAAGTAGATGCCTCCCTGTTTTCCAAGGTCTTCTTGAACAGCCAGAACCTATCTATGTTTGCATGTTTCCTCTACCCAGCTTTCTGCTTTTTACCTTTTCATGAATACTGGGGCATAAGAGGGGGAAAGGATGCCAGATGTACAGAGATAAAGAGCAAGATTTTGGAATCAGAGAGGCCCACCCCCTCAGTTTCCCAGCTGTGTAACTGAAGAGCAACAGACTTAATCTTCCCAGGCTTTGCTCCCTTCCTGGAGAATGGGGATGATGATCCCTGCCTTATGGGCTGAGTGCATCAAAGCAGACACACTCATGAAGATGCAGGCTTGGTGTGTCGGCTGCCCCTGTCAGTCCTGGGGGTCCTAGATACGACGGAGTGCTGTCGGGTTCTCATACTCCGTGATGACAGGCGTGCTGCTGGAAGAAATGTTTGAACTGGCCTCTTTAAAGTTCAGTCTCTCCAGGTGATCCTGCACACCTGTGACATGGCTGATCTCAGGGTATAAATTTCCCCAGCACACAAAATTTCCTTGTCACCACGCACAGCTCATTCCTGATATTAGTCACTGAACTCGGAACCTTCTGGTTTTGATTGGCTAGTCAGGGTTCACTGAGGCAAATTCTTTCCTGCAGTCTCTCCATATGTTCAGGAAGGGGAGTGTCTGTAAGCTGTACAGCAGCAGTGTGCACCCAGGGCCGGGAGCCAGCAGTGTGTCACCATTTTCAGTAAGTCCCAGTGGGCAACTGGGCAGGATGATTAATATTTAAGTATCTTTGTTCTTTCTGTTCCGTTAGAACACCAAAGCTGTTTAAATCATGCTGAAAACAACGTGCCAGGCATTTCTCTGGTTTGAGGTCTCCCTACCCCCCAACTCAAGTTAGAATCCTCAGCCTATAGCCAGGGGAAGTGTTTTGGGTAAGAAAGGATGGAAAAAGATGGATGACTCTCAATAGCTTCATGGTGGAGAATACGTTAAAACCTAAGTCTTGAAGGCGTGCCCACCCGAAAGTGTGTGTGTAAGAGGGCAGCTTGTCATCAGCAGGCACTTCATGTTTGGTGGCTGGTCCCAGGTCTGCTTTCTGAGCTAGGTTTGAACATTTATTATGTGCCCTCTTCTGACACTCTTCATTTGGGATACACACTTGAGATCTCTCAGCATGTGCAGTCCTCCAGGAACCTCAGGGTTTAAGTATAACTTAGTGAGAGCCAGAGACCAGAGAGCGTGGCTTGATTTCCTAATTCCTTCCCGTTCTTTCTGTGCTGCTGTAAGCCTCTGGTCGGCCAGCAGTCATTTATTCAGCCTCCTCTGTGTGAGGCTTTGAGCTAAGATTGGGATCTAAGGGTTGAATGTTATGGTTGATTTATAATGTGGATGTGCTTTAAACATTTGTCTTGAGCAGTATCCTTTTTTTAAAAAAAAAAATCTAACTGGACGGCATAATTAAAGATCAATATCAGTAATATATTAGATATTATGAGAGTACTGGAGAAGTCTTTTTTTTAAAGATTTATTTATTTTATATATGTGAGTACACTGTTGCTGTCTTCAGACATACCAGAACAGGGTATTGGATCCCATTACAGATGGTTGTGAGCCACCGTGTGGTTGCTGGGAATTGAACTCAGGACCTCAGGTAGAGTAGTCTGTGCTCTTAACCACTGAGCCATCTTTCCATCCCTGGAGAAGTCTTTTTAAAAAAAAACATAACTACCTTTTGTTGACAGTCATCTTTCTGTAATTGCTGACTTATAAGAATAAGACTTAGATAATATTAGAACATATTTTGTTAACTGTCTGAAAGTAGAATATTTCAACCCTATGATAAATAAAATCATTGAATTCGAATCAGCAAGAGAAATTAGATTGATTGGGAAGAAAAACTTAATAAGAAAGAAAAAGTATGAAATAGATCGCCTGGAACCTTAATTCTGTGGTAGGAAGACAAAGCCCCCGTGACCATTCTTCTTAGTAACAGGAGGTGGAGGATTTGATCACGACAGCCCCCTACACAGCAGTGCCTGCCCCATTGACAGGTGAGAAAACAGACTTGGAAACCTGAGCCTTGCATAGGCACACATGGCTAATAAATGGCCCTGCTCTAGCAGGCGATTGTGTATTTACTTCTTGGTGCAGCCATCTTTTTCTCTAAGTAGATCTCTGCCTGTAGAGTCCAGGCTGAGTGGATTCTTTGAACATTACAAGGCTATGTCCCCATCAGCACCTTGGAAGTATGGCCAGCTCCTTAGCTTTTGAATGGCTCTCTGCCTATCTCAGCTCATCCCTGCCCCAATGCAAGGGAGTCTGGAATAAGTCTAGAATAATAAGAATAATAAGTCTAGAATAATAAGTAGCCCCTTCCCATAGTCTCTATTAGGACGTGATCTTTACCCCTGGAGTTGTTTGTTTGTTGGGTGTTTTACTGGCTCCTGTGCCTTGTCCTAATGAAAATTCTTGAAAAGAGAAAAGAACTTGGCTTGAAATGAGGTCGTGTTTTTCGTTTCCACATAGACATGGTGCCTTGGTGTGTAAGCCAACTTTCTACCACTGTGACCGCATACCCGAGAGTATCAGCTTACAAAGAGAAAAAAAAGCTCATTTAGGCTCCTAATTTTAGAGGTGCCAAGCCATGGTCAACTGGGCTTTGTTGCTTCAGGTCTGTGGGGAGACTGTATTTCACGGCACAAGCACGTGACAGAATGAATGAACCTGTCCCTTGATGAGTCAGGGAGCAATGAGAAAGAAGCGAGTGACTAGAGTCCCACAATTCCTTTCAGAGGTGTGTTGCCATTGGCTTCAAGTCCTCAAAGCTTCCTGGAACAGGACTGTCACACACTGAACTTGGGGGAAAGTAGACCAAACCACTTCAGACGTGCTAGCTGCGGCGTTGTTGGTCTTCATTGGCTCCCTCTGGGGCTCCCTTCAGCTGCCTCTTCAGCATCCAGTTTCTTTACATAAAGACTTTGAGTGTGTAGGCTCTCTGTGTGGCTGAGCCAGAGACCTCTCTGTGCAGTCCTATGGAAGCAGCCACTGCGCTGTGTTCCCTCCGGTTCTGTAGTCCACCTGGCACAGTGGGGACTGTAGATCCATGCTTTGTCCTTGCACTAACCTTTAGGATTTCTCCGATGCTACCAGAGAACACAAATCTATGTCTTTTTGACACTGAGTTGGCTTCTGTCTCTACCTCCCAATGGAATAATTCCCTAAGACAGTCTGGCCAGACTCTAGGGATAGTGCTAGATGTAGGGTGAAGATGCCCTTGGGAAAGCTCTATGTGATTCTGATACACAGGCCTCCCACCCACTCCCCTACAGAAATTGCCCTGTGCAGAGCCTCCATCCCCTCAGTGGCTCCCGTGTGACACCCCGCACATCAGCTTGGGTTTTGAGTTGGGACCATTGCTTCAATCCGGCAAAGAATGTAGCATATTTTCAAGAGCTGTGTTTATGTTGAAAAATGTACTACATACTTTGAACAACTCTCATTTCAATTGGGAGGATTGTTGCTTATAAAAAAAAATAATCATAAGACCTCGAGATTAGAGCCGTCATCAAGATTGGAATGCTGTGCAACGACCACATGCTCCTCAAAAGCAGGGATGGGCAATATTTTTCTTCACTAGACTGTTAAGTCATAGAAAATGATAAACCACAGTCGATGACCAACTTAACGATTTTGATGATGGTAAATTAGCTTAATCTTCACATTGACCTAATAAACTTAGTACTATTACTAATGGTTAGGGAGAGTGAAGCTGAGGGCAGCTAAGTAATTATGTCAAATCTGGATTTGACCCAAGATCCATTTGCTGTCAAAGTGTGTTTTGTTTTTAGATTTAGTTTTATATGTGATGTGTGTGTGTGCGTGTGTGTGTGTGTGTGTGTGTGTGTGTGTCTGTCTGTCTGTCTGTCTGTCTGTGTCTACATGTTACCTCTGCAGGTACTTGTGGGGGCAGAAGGAGAGCATCAAATGTCTTAGAGCTGCAGCTGTAGCCCAACATGGGTGCTAGGACCTGAACTCTAGTCATCTGAAAGAGCAACAAGTGCTTTTAACTGCAGGGCTGTGATTTCTCTTAACTAGCCCATCTCTCAACTAGTCTAGCTGGCCAGCGTACTACTGGGAATTCCTCTCTCTCTCCTGATTGCAGACAGGGTGCTTACTTACATTTAAGCACCCAGCATTTATGTGGGTACTGGAGATCTCAACTCAGGTCCATATGTTTGTGTGGCAAATGTTTTACCCACTAGGCTATCTCCCCAGCTTCAAGCACTAGACAGAATTACTTCATCAGTACGTTCTTAAGTTATTGTAAATGTGACAAGTCTCAGTCAGTCTCTCTCTCTCTCTCTCTCTCTCTCTCTCTCTCTCTCTCTCTCTCTCTCTCTCTCTCTCTCCTTTTGAAAGAGGGTCCATGTAGTTCAGGCTGACCTGGAACTCAATTATGTAGTCATGGATGACCCTAAACTCCAATCCTTCTGCCTCTGCCTTTCAAATGCTAGGATAAAAGTTATGTACTGCTTTCCCTTCAATGTAACAATAATTTTTAAGACATCGAAAAGCAAATATATTTGCATTTTTGTCTGCCTTTACCCAATATAAGGATGGAGTAACAGCAACACCCAGGAACTGGTAGAGCTTATCATGGCTAATATGAAGGGCACACATAATAAGACACAATGGGCAGTCCTAAAGTATAAAAGCTTTTTCTAAAAATGTATATTCTATAGCATAGGCAACTCTTTTATCATCCCCAAGATGCACTACAACTGTGAAATGAAGAAACTGACATGTGCTTCATGGACTGGCTGTCTGTGTGTCTTTCACTAAGCTGTTGGTTGTCTGTCAGCTTCAGGCACATTCTCTGGAGATGCTGAAGCAGTAGCCTACCTTGTCTGTTTGTGTTGAAACCATTGGGGTGGAGGGCGGGTGTCAAACGACCTTTTCACAGGGGTCACCTAAGACCCTGGGAAACACAGATATTTGCATTAACTATTCATAATAGTAGCAAAATTACAGTTACGAAAAGTAACAAAAATACTTTTATGGCTGAGGTCACCACACTTACAGAACTGTTATTAAAAGGTCGCAGCAGTAGGAAGGTTGAGAACCGGTGCCTTAAAGATGCTGCAGTTCCGGAAGACGGAAGTGCTGTGTGCTTTGCTCCCTGGGCGTCCTGTCTGATCACACTACAGTGCTGCCTCCTTTCACAATGGCAGAAGCCCTCCCCCTTCTTGGAAGCCCTCCCCCTCCTCGGAAGCCCTACCCCTCCTCGGAAGCCCTACCCCTCCTCAGAGAAGCCCTCTTGCTAGCTCTTTATTTTCACCCCAAACCTTTCTTTCATTTTTCAGTCCTGTACTACACCTGAGATACATGGGAGATTCTTTTATTTTTTCTTCTTCCCTCTGTAGCTAGTTAACAGTTTTCTGTACTAAATTTTTTGTCTTATAAAAGCAATTGGTGGGGATTTTTCCTCTTCACTGGACCCTGACTGATAAGCCTGTAAGATTCAGGCTCCTGCTGACCAGCTCCAGTTTCACAGTTACTGTCTTCATCTGAGTGAGCTGTTCCTCTCCACAGCTGCGAAGGTGTGCTTAGATGCCGTGGGGATGCTGGCCTTCAGATAGGCTTCAACGACAAGAACATGCTGACAAACTCAATCTTACATCTCTGATGTGTTTTTTTGGATCTGTGGGATGGACTTCCAAGGTGTGGATTCCCCCTGAACAACGTGGAAGAATGCCACAGCGTGGAAGAGTACTGTTTTGATCGACATTAGAGTTTAGTTCTCTTTGGACCCTTAGGCTGTGCCTCCATCTCCATATATGGTAACGCAGTCATCCTTTGGTAGCATGAAGGATTACTTCCAAGACCCCCACAGATACCAAAGTCTGGAAATGTTCAAGTCCTTGTATAAATGGTGAAGCATTTGCATATGACTGTGGGTATCTTTCTGTAAATTTTCAGTGATCTCTAGATTATCTACTACAATATAAACATAAAAGTGGTTGTTATGCTGAATTATTTATACAATAATGACAATGACAAAAGCCCTAACATCTTCATTATGATGTGGGTTTTTTTTTTCTGTTAATTTTCAATCTAAAGTTGGTTGAATTGACACTGTGGGCTGACTGTAGTCTTAGATATGGAAACTGTAAGCTGACTACATAGGAAGCTTCTAGCTAATTATTGGTTTACATGTGAAGTTTGAGTAGTACCTCCCTCTCGGATTGCTGAGAGTGTGAGATGACACATAAGCCATCTAACACAGTACTTACTGGGCCTATAAAAAGTAACACCTTCCCTTTAGGGTACTTGCTGCTCTGTGATCCACAGGGAGGTCAATTCTTTGACAACTAGACCAAATTATTAATTCAAAAACATATCTTTTTAATAAAAAAGAATAGTGGGGGTGGGAGATAACTGATGTCAGGCAGTTGCACAGAAGTGATCTACTCTTGGGCTTCTGGCAGAAGTCTCTTCTTTTTAAAGAAAGATGTGTAAGAAAGAAGTGGTTTGTCTCGTGTCTTCTGGAAGGTATGTCTGCCTGAGAGCCAAAAGCTAAGTATGACAGGAATCAGCAAAGAGACTCCCCTGAAGGTAAAGATGTCACCGAAGCTGGGGAAACACATCAATGGTGGTGGGCAGAAGGGTCAACCTGGATGTCCACGTCCTTGCCTCTGAAACCTGTGGACGGCTGTCTACATGGCCAAAGAGGCTTTGCATCCAGGGGGTCAATGTGTGCTGGGATCCCATAGCTGAGGAGGCTGAGGCAGAGGAGGGTGAATTGAAGGCTGTGGCTACATAGAAGACCCCATCTGAAAAACAATGAAATGAAGAGCTTTGTACATGTGACTGAAGGCATGGGGACCTGAGTTGGGAAGATTGGCTTGGTTGTCTAGTGAGCCCACTGCCATCACAACGGTCTTTAGAAGTGGAAGGGGTGGCTGGAAAGATAGATCAGTGGTTAAGAGTATATGCTCCTCTTGCAGAGGACCCAGGTTTGGTTCCCAGCATCCACTTTGTGTGGCTCACAAACACCTGTAACTTCAGCTCCAGGAAACCGAACACCCTCTTCTATCTAGACTTGGGAGTACCTACACTTCGTATGAACATTCCCATACATAGACACACATAAACACATAGCTATAACAGAAAATCTTGTCTTAAATGGACAGCCAGCCTGAGATTAATTTGATATGAGAAGGACTTGTCCAATCACTGCTGGCTTGAAGGTGTTCGGGGATATTAGCCAGGGCTTGTGAGTGGGTTCTGGGAACTAGTAAAGGGAAGGAAATGGCTTCTCCCCTAGAGCCTCTAGGAAGCAATAGATGTGTTGATGCTGACCACGTGAGACCTGGCAGCAGACTTCCCACCTCCCACAAGTGAGGTGATAAATTTGTGTGGGTTTAGCCATTTAGTCAGTGGTAATTTGTTGCCACAGCAGGAGGAGGCTGATGTAGATGAAAGGAGCCTGGGTACTTCATGCCTTCCTCGCCCTCCCAATCAGCCATCACTAGGGGTACCCCATGTTGCTGCCATGTGAGACAATTGACAGTCATGTTTAATCTACTTTGTGTTAGGTTTTTCTACTTACAGCCCAAATTGTCCTGTACGTGATCCTTCCGTGTTTAGCAGAGCACCATGTATCGGCCAGACCTTAAGTGAGTATTCGTTGAGTAGTTAAAGAGAGGTTAGTGAGAAAAGAATCCCAGAATCCTCATCTAAAAAGGCATGGCTGCTTTCTGATTCAGAGTATGTGTGATAACTCTTTTCAAATAAAACACAAAGGACACTTGGAGTGATGGATAAATTATTTGAATGCCGAGATGGCTGGAAGACCAGCAGGTGCACTTTCAAATTGCCAGATTCATTTCCTATTGTGACCTCCAGGCTTCCAAATTCTCCTCTCCGAAATAGCATTTCAGCAGGCCCCGTGAACATGCCAAGAAGTGATTATTTTTACAAATCCAGATGATTTCCTAATTTTGGATCACTCAGGCAGAGGTAGAAATGAAGGGAAACATGGACTGTTTTTCCATCTCCGCAGAGTGGGAACAGACGAGTACTGGCTTCAAACAAATGTTGCTGACAAGCCCAGCCATGGTTATCATCGGACAGCTGTTCATTGGCCTCTGTGAACTCAGCTGGAGGCCCAGCCCAGCTCAAGACGAGAAGGGCCAAAGGTCAAATGCTATTTCAGTTGGTTTCCAACGCTTCCCTCCACCACTTCTGGGGTTCAAATTAATTTTGTAGTTTTTGTTCCAAAGACTTTGGTGAGGCTCACAATCACCCTCTATGATCCCTCAATTTGCTCCCCCACCCCACCCCCACCCAGTGTACTTGTCCAGTCTTGTCTCCTCCCCTCTCCCTTTCAGTCTGTTTTTCTAAAGTTAGTTCATGACCTCGGGAAAGTAGAATTCCCCTTAGTGCCAGGTCCAGCCATTGCCTATCTAGTGCAGGCTCTGATGAACTAATTGCCTAATGGCTTTGCTCATGAGCATCCCCACCAGGATTTCAATCTTCTGTGCTATGCAGTTCTGATGTTAGAGTGGGCAGGGTTTGCTGGGAACTCTGAACTGTGCCCCATATCCAAGCTGGGTAACGTGCTCATCCATGCACGTCAGTATTTGATCTGCTGTCTCACAGGGTAAATTCTTAGAAGTTCAGATGTTGCAGATTTTCTTTTCCAGTAGTGAGCTAGAAAGGTTTTTAAGTAATTTTGAGAGATGGAGGACTGTAGGGTTAGCCCACACTGTGGATAGCATACTGTCAGCCCACATCTGCAAAGCACTCTGATTGCATTGCTGGTATTTATGTGTTCTTGTTTGTTTATTTATTTAGTTTTTTCTATTTATTTATGTATTTATTTACTTTACATCCTAATTATAGCCCCTTCCCTATTCTCCTCCCAGTCCCACCCTCACAAACCCATCACCCCATTTCTCCCTCTCCTCCTCAGAGAAGGGGAAGGCCCCCTGGGTACTACCCCACCTTGGGACTAAGGGCGTATCCTCTCCCACTGAGGCCTGATAAGGCAAGGGGAAGGGGGTCCAAAGGCAGGCAACAGAGTCAGAGACAGCCTCCGCTCCATTTGTTAGGGGACCCACATGAAGACCATTCTGCACATCTGGTACAAATGTGTAGTGGGTCCAGGTCCAACTCCTGTATGCTCTTTGGTCGGTGGTTCAGTCTCCGTGAGCCTGCAAGGGCACAGATTAGTTGACTCTGTAGGTCTTCTTGTGGTGTCCTTGACTCTTCCGGCTCCCTCAATCCTAGTCCTCACTCTTTCACAAGACCCCCTCAAAGTTCCATCTAATGTTTGGCTGTGGGTCTTTGCATCCATTTCTATCAGCTGCTGGATGAAGCCTTTCAAAGGACAGTTTATATATATAAATATATATATATATATATATATATATATATATATATATATAAAAATAATAGAATAGAATAGAACTAGTCATTTCAGGTGTTAATGGGTGGGACAAAAGCTCCAGCGCAAAACTTGCTTGGAGCACCTGGGGTAAAAAAAATGGTTAGATCAGAATAAAATGCCAAGGAACAGCTCAGAGCCAAGTGTAGCTACTGGCATTGAGTCAAATACCAGCTTGGTATGTATAAGGTAATGAAACTTTCTTGTAATATGTCTTATTAGGGTTACATATTATTGTACTGTGCACACACACACACACACACACACACACACACACACACAGAGAGAGAGAGAGAGATCCATGAGAGAGGGAGTGAGAGACAGACAGAGCAGTTTGTGCACTCAGCATTTGGAGGAACAGACTGCAATAAGCACATGACATGTGAACTATACATGCTAAGGCCAAAATATTTAATTGGATTAAGAGAAAAGCATAAAGCTCCCAGACCATATCAGAAAAGTTTTTATTGTACGTGGTGGTTAGTGAAGATATTCATAATTAGTTTGCAGAGAAAATGCATTTGTGGAATGCTCAGCCACAAGTGGGACATCTGTGTCACACCCCTCCCCATAGGCTTGGGGACCTCATGGGCAAGTGGTCGGATTGTGAGGACCAGAGGGCTAAGAGGACTGTCGGGAAACAGTAAGGCCTCTGCGCTCCTGAACTTAACAGCAGCTGCAGTTGCCTGCATGAGACCTGCAGGAGATCGAGCTAGTCAGCATTGCAGCATGGGGAATGTGTGGCTCATGAGCCCCCCACCTCTAACTGAGCATCTATGGATAGTTGATGACTTCTGGAAGCAGAAGACACTCCTTATCTAATGGCAAATGAGGGGGAAAGAAAGGGACAGGAACTGAGCAGAGCTCCCAGGCCTACAAGGGCATAGTACCTCAGGGACTTAACTTCATTCCATCAGGTCCTATAGCTTAAGACCTCCACCCCTGTCCAATAGTGCCCTGGGTTGGGGACCAAGCATGTGGGCCCTTGGGAGACATTTGGATTCTAGTAATGTTTACTGGGTGCAAAGCACATAATATTTTTAGTATTATAAGTGATGTGCCACTATAAATTCCGCTGGGGGCCTTCTTTATTGCCAGAGGGACCTATTTAGAAAAATAAGAAATTACTGTATCTGGAGGAGTAGATTACAGTTGTATTAAACATGGAGAGGGCATGCCTAAGTTCTCAAGCAGGTTGATTTTCTCTGTAGATTGCACCCTTAGTAATGGAGCATGAGATGAAAGCACGATGGTGAGGGTGACCTTGTTTTCTCTTCAGTGAGTTATTGCAACCAACCTCTGATGACTGGCTGGAAGTGATCCACAGGCTGGAAGAAGTTAATTCAGCAGGGAAGTACTGGAGGGACAGGTGGGGAGGGCTAGTATAAATCCAGGAGAGTATTTCAAAATCTGACATGGACCAGAAGCTTTGCTGGATTAAGTTTGTGTTAGGTACTACTGCTTGTCAAGGACTGCAGGAGGCAGTACTTCTCACCCTGGGTTCCTGAAGGGCTGAGAACATGCGGTGTGTTAGACAGATGATGTGGGGTGGGTAGAAGGCCCCAGCTTTCATGGAGGAAGGTCACAAGGTCTTGTTTCAGGATGTTAGCTGGAGTTGACTGGTGACTCAGAGCAGATATGTCTACAGAGTCCCGTGATACCATTTCTGAGAACATCTGCTATGCAAATGGAAAGAAGATACTGATTTGAAATCGATCAGGAAGTTCTGTCATCCCGACACCATGCTGGCCTTTGCAGGAATAATCAGACCAATCACATTTACAGAAACAGAAGCTTATGTGCTGCTAGTTGCAAATATTCCTGTGAGCAATAATATTAATAAAATCACTGGGGAATCTGAAGGCATGCAAATCATTAAAGTGTGAAACTTATCATTGTTTGATGCTACATATACTGATTTAGGATTTATAGCATATTTCATCCTTTTTATAGAGCATTTCATGCTCAGATAAACACATGTAATCAAGACAGAATAGCTGCATTCCCCAGAAAGTTCTCTCAGACCCCTTAGTGGCCATCCTGCCTGCCATGCCCAGTGTCTAGGCATTACTGATTGTTTTCTGTCTGCACATAGTCGTGCCTTTTCTAAAGTGGACTATAAACAGAGTTATGAAACCTGTCACTTGTTGGACCTGGTGCTTTCCTTAGGCATGTGCATTCTACATCCACCCATGTCATTGTGTGCCTTTGACCGTATGTTGCTTTTTATTAGTAAGGAATATTCCCACAGTGTGACAAACAGCAGCATTTTGGTTCCCCATCTACCATTAAAAGGATGGCAGTCAGGGAAATTTACACCAAAGCTCATGCCCATTTGTATCAGGGTGTTTGGGTGAACAAATGTGTACATATTGTTGGATTCTATGATAAGCATGTATTTCTCCTATAATGACTTTTCCAAAGTAGCAGAGGCCATTTCCGTGTATATGAAGATGGGGTGTATGTGCGTAGTGACTGTGTGGGGAAGAGTCCCACCTTGGATAGTTGTTGTATAGAGTTCTGTCTTGGGGAGTTGTTCCTTGGGAGCTGCCCAGCCCATTTTTAAAAACAGGGTCTCTCACTGGGACCTCATTAATTAGGGTAGGCTCACTGGTCAGTGATTATCAGAGATCTATCTACCTGTCTGTCTTTCTCCAGTACTTTGATTACAAGTGTGAGTCACCATACATGAATTCCGAGGCTCGAACTCAAGTCCTTGTGCTTATGCCGCAGGTTTGTTACAGGCTGAAGCGTTGCCGAGGCCCCATTCTTAGCATCTCCTAAGGAAAAAAAAAATCAATACATTTTATAGTGTAAAGTATCCTTGCCTTTCCAAAGTGCACAGCCTTTTTCCAAGTAGCTATACTTTTGTAATAAGGTCATTCTAGAAGGTGATTAGAGTCAGTTCTTATTGTTTGTGGTAGTTATTGTGTGTAAAATCTCCATGAACACCATTAGTGGACACCGTGCCATTGTTCTTAGCAGGACGGGAGGTTAGATTCATAGAACCATGTTTTAGTCAACCATTTAATATGGGATCTTGCATTCATTGTGTTTCTGTTTGTGCCACTGTGGATAAGGAAATTAGTTTGCCACGTGAGGACTAGGCTCTATGAAACACATTAAATCTCAAACTGAGCATGGTGGCGTGTGTCTTTAATCCTGGCACTTGAAAAGTGGATCTCAGTGAGTTCAAGGCTAGCCTGGTCTACATAGTGAACTCGAGGCTAGCCAGGGCTTTATAGTTAGAAAGCTATCTAAAAAACAAACAAGAAATAAACGAAACAACCTACTTCAAATCTTGCCTCCCATATTTCACACACTAGTGCAGACTTACACTTTTGCTCTTATGTTCAACAATCTTCAGTGGCAGTCAAGCATAACAGCACACACTTGCTTCTTATAAAGCAGTGTAAACGCTGAGACCCGGATTTTGTCACACCGCTAGCTGTAGAGTATGTGTTTAATATTCAGAGGCAGATTAATGCACTTTCCAAACCTCCTTTGCCGGCGAGTAATTAGAAGTTTTCTAGATTGACTGCCAATATGATATAGGTCCCAAAGAAATCACTTCTCTTCTCTGAGACAGGACAATAAATTGGTTTTCCTGAATATACTGGGTAAAGAATCGGAGTTCTTGACCTTGAATATTTCATTGGTCGTGCTGTATGCAGTGGGGACCAGAATGACATTCGCTGAAATGCCTGAGATTTATAACATAATAGCTTGAGCATATGTGCCAAGAAATAGAAATCTTAAACCCTATCAAATCAAGATTAATTACCTATTAAAATGCTAACACGAAGTGTAGTTCGCTCGGTGTAACAGGCCTTCTCCCCGTGTATATTGTTACAAAGCACACCAGCTCCGGCTTCGACATGGAACCTCCCATGTCCGATCTCACTCTTGGCGGCTGAAGCCTCCTGCCCAGTCGTTCTTCCCTGTGTGGCTCTGGCTCCTTCGTAGGACCTTTCCACCACAAAGCGCATGCTGCTCTCTGGAAACTGTGAAATTCCCTGGCTTTGCACTGCTGCCAAAAGCCTGTTGCTTCCCTCATCATTAACTACCCCATATCTATCCCTTTCTCGCTCGGTGGACAGTAACCCACACGGCGCTCCCATGACAAGGAAAACAGTAGTTTGCTTTCCCCCCTAACAAGCCTTGAGAAAATGGATCCCACGGGCTAAATCTCTTCTTGCTGTTCAGCTTTCCTTTGCATTCATGGTTTCAACTGTTGTCCAGGTAGCAGTGGCAGAAATGGGGTGAGGGAGAGAATGCTCGTGAAATCATCTCACTAAACCTTCCGCTAGACTTGAACAGAAAGTCATGGTGTTGCTAAGTTGGCTTCTAATGAATGGTCAGTCAGCAAATATTTAGTGAGAATCTATTATGTGGCCAACTCTCTTCTGGGCTTGGTGACACCAAGAATGGAGGGTAAGATTGTCCCTGACCCCGTGTAGCTATTCTTCTTTCTTATGCTAAATGGCTGTGGTTCAAATATCCTGTTTGGGACACAATGGGAAAGAAGTTCTGGAGCAGGGATCGAGATAAATAGCAGCATACTTAAACTGTCACCATTCTTTACAAAGTAGGCCAGAGTGTTTGAAAAGTGTTCTGTTTAAAAAAAAAAAGATGAAGTACAACTTTTTGAAAATTTTAATATCTCAAATTTATGCAAAGTCAAACATATTACAAGCTTTTCAGATTCATACCTGTGCATCAGTTTCCTTCAACAAACAAGTCTGCCTCAGCTCCTTGCATAGCGCTGTAGTGTTGTTGGCCTTGCTGGCCATCACCCTGCTCCACATCCTGAAGGAAGGCCAGCATATGCCGTTCTTTTCTGAGACCCGCGACCGTCTAGCTACAAATGGCGCGACAAGCTGCGCCTCCTTATTTGTTTTACAAAACAAAGTCTGCAGCACGGACGTGAAATATCATCTTTCCGTTCTCACTCTCAGTGGGAGAAGGGGGAAGAGACGTTCCTTCGTCATTCTTTGTGGATTTTGGCTTTCTTTGGGAAGTGCCAATACACATTCATTTTTTATGTTGTTCTGGGAAGCTGTAAGCCGCCTTCTAAGCTACAAAGCAAACTCAGTCCCGAAGGGTTCTCCAAGTGCAGGTCAGAAAGGTGGGACGCTTTGTTTTTCCAGGCAGAGAGAGCGTGTACAATACACTTGCAACCTGCTTAGCTTCCTGAGGCCTCAACTTCAGCCAGCTTCTCGGCTAAGGAGCCCCACGTCAATCTGTCACTGGTGGTCAGGGAAGAGCCAGTGTCCCTGTGAGCCGACGTTGGAATGACTTGCCTCCCAGCCGGTGATCAATCTGGGCTGGACAGCAACATGTTTGCCTCTACAAACGAGCTGGGCCCCTCTGCCACATCTCTCTGCCAGCTTTTGAAAGAAAGAGTCTGTTTCAGTTCTTTTTGGGGTGAAGACAAAAGACCTGTCTCTCTTTACACAACCAGCTATTGAACCATCCACACAAAGATTCACAGCTAGTATCCTACAAAAAAAAATTTTTTTTTGAGAAGCAAGGAAGTTATCAAAAAAGCATGGGGGGGTGAGTATAGATAGCATGAATACGCACACATACATACAGAGTAAACATCTGTTTTTCCTCAGTAAAGATGATGTGCTCATGATGCTAGGTGCACCATTCCTGGGAAGTCCTCACGTAAATATAAAAAGATTCTGGATTCTGGAGTTCAGAGTTCAGGATGCTAGTTGACTTCTCTATGCTCGAGTTGAAGGCAGTGCTGTGAAGACAGCCAGCTTTGCTTGAGACGTCTCATGATTCTTACGGGCCACAGAGCAAAGGGCCTGTGCTGCTGAGCGATTCACGTTTCTACCAAGTCAATGCTACAGGGAGTACAGACCGGTGCTCTCACCACTGCCAATGCTGAAGGTTTATCTTATGGTTCATTGTGGCAGAGTGGGGGCTTGGATAATTCAGCACGCATGCTCAGTGGCCAGACTTGGATTTGGTAGAAGTGAAGGAATGAGAGAAGATTGTGGGAAGTAACAGAGGTGGACAGGCAGGAAGTAGATGAGTGGGGATGGCTTCCTGCGTACCATGAGCCGTGGCACAATGTCGGGTACCTTCAGGGTAGGGTTGAATGAAGGGCAACAGGACTAGATGATAGCAAAGTGGAAAACTTTGAAGTTCCAAAAGAAAAATGTGTTTGGTAGAGAGTTAGTTGGTAACCACAGCTGTTGGTTCTTGACTCTGACCAGATAGCCCACTGGGTAAGCAGATTGCTTAGTTGTCGTTTAATAGAACAGTATAAAGGAACATAGCTGTTGTTGTCTTTTGTGGTAGATAAGTTCCTCATTTCTCCTTAGAGAATATGGCTCTCTAGACCCATGGAGGAACCAGTAGAGAGGACACAAATGAATCTGAAAGAAGGAAGCTTTTGGCCTGTGCATTGCTACTCAGCTGAGCCCCTTTAGCCATGGAAATTTCATAGATGAACTTACTGGACCCTTCCAAAATCAAACTTTGTGAACCCAGAGGGGACTATACTATGTGGCCAGATTTGAAGATCCCTGGGCATGGGAACTGTGTGTGATCCTTTTTAATGCTCTCTACTTACACAAAGTAGGAGATGATTTCTGATGGACAAGTAATTTGATGTTTGGTTCCATTCTGACACAGAGAAAAGAACCCAAAGTGCTAAGCTGCTTCAGTAACTAAGTTAGCAAGTTAGCTCCAAACACAGATAGTCTCAACTCAGGAATTCTGATGTTGCCTCCTAAGTGTGCTATTCAACTTTTCCAGTCTTCAAGCCTCTCTCTGAGGGTGGTATGCAAGGACATGCTACAGAAGGCTTAGTTATCTTTGACATTAACAGCCACGCCTGCTCGGATCTTTTCAGGCACCCAAGTCATTCTTTCTAGCCCCAATTAGCTCTTTTTTTTTTAAATAATACTTTTTTTGTTTTGGTTTTTTTTTTTTTGAGACAGGGTTTCTCTGTGTAGCCCTGGCTGTCCTGGAACTCACTTTGTAGACCAGGCTGGCCTCGAACTCAGAAATCCTCCTGCCTTTGCCTCCCAAGTGCTGGGATTAAAGGCGTGCGCCACCACGCCCGGCTAATAATACTTTTAATTTATTCTTCAAAAATGTTCACACCAAGCATGGTGGCATATGCCTTTAATCCCAGCACTTGGGAGGTAGATCTCTGAGTTCGAGGCTAGCCTGGTCTATGCAATGAGTTCCTGGACAACCAGGTCTACATAGTGAGAGCCTGTCTTACAAACAAGTAAAAAGAAGAATGTTTATGTGCAATGTATCCCTTCTGTCTCCCCTTTCCAAGCCCCCCCCCCCAGGCACCTCCAGCACTTCCCTCTTTAAATTAACATTCTCTTAAAAAACAAAAAACCTCCTTGAGGCCAATTAGTTCAACTTTTGTGCAACTGGGTGTGGGCCATCTGTTGGAACTGGAAGACCTACCAGTGGCCACACCCACAAAGCAAAACAAAAAGTACTTTCCCTCCTGAAGCCATCAGCTGCTCCTAGTTCCTCAGCTCAAGGTGAGGGCTTATGAGCTTCTCCTCATCCATGTTGGAATTTTGATTGTTTTGCTCTCATGCAGGTGTTATGTATGTAACTACAGCTAATGTGAGGTCTTGAACAGAGCAGCCATGTTATGTCTAGAAGACCACGTTTCACATACTTGCCTTATTCTACCCCTCTTACGTTCTTTCCATCCTCTCTTCTGTGGTGTTTCTTGAGTCTTGGGGGAGAGAATGTAGATGTCCTATTTAGGACTAAGTAGTCATGGTCATTTATTCTCAGCATTTTGACCAGTCATGAGTGTCTGCATTGACCACTGCCCATCTCAAAAAGGAAGCTTTTTTGACTAAGACCAAGAGAAGCACAAATCTATGAGTGTAAATACATATTTAGAAGCAGTTTGACAAGATAACCATTTGGCAAAACAACAACAAAGCTCTAGTAAGTTTCCCCCTAGGGCCCATGACTTCCCAGCTCTAGGCTTTTGACCAAGTCTATAGTACTAGGCACGACTTCCCTCCTGGAGCAGGCCTCTGAAAGTGATTAGTTATCCCCTATAATCGTCGTGCTACTATTGCACCAATGGGCACACTTGCCTGGCAGGCCAAGATTGTAGTTTTCAAGGTCAAGAACAGGGTAAACTAGTGATGTCTTTTCTTCCTCGGTGGCTTGTATATCACTTCCTGGCACTGTGAAAGCTAGCCAGAAGAGAGGAAGTTTCCTGGGAGATGGATTTCTCTGTGTCCTGAATAAGCAGTGTTACCATCTACTTATGGTAGGCAATGAGGACCAATGGTGTTCTAGTTTTGTTTCTGTTGTCATGAAAACCACCTAGAGGTTTGCTTTACAATTTCAGGTTATATTCCATCTTTGTATGGAAGTCCAGGGAGGAACTTAAGATAGCAGTCACATTATAGCCAAGAACACAGAGAGAGTGAATTTATGAATGCCTATTTGTTTGCTTGTGCTTAGCTCAATTTCTTCACTCTTAAACAATTTGAGACCACCTTGCCTAAGGAATGGTGCCACCTACCAACTGGATGCCATGTACCAGCTGGATCTTCAATTAACTTAATTAAGAGAGTCCTCCATAGACATGCCCACAGGCCAACCCAGTGTAGATAATCCTCCTGTGAAATTTCTTTCCCAGATGAACTTGGGTGAGTCAGTTCAAGCTAACTATCACAAGTAGCAATATAATAGCCTGTATTGTTTTAGAGCCCCCTGGGGCCTGCCTAACCAGTACCTCCAATAGGGAGGTATCTCGTGCCTAGCACTAAGATTTTTAGTTAATAACCCATTTCTTCTGGGAACAGCATTATCCACTCATGTAGGGTAACTCTACCTCTGTTTAAACTTACTTCTTTAAAGCCCTTTTATAGAAAAGTTGCATTTATTTGTTTGCTTGCTTGCTTTGTTTATTTGTGTGTATGTGAGGGGTGGGTGGATGTGTGCCGTGGCACTTGTGTGGAGGCCAGAGGACAGCTTGTGGAAGTCAGTGATACTCTTCTGTGGTGTAGGTCCTGCGATTAAACTCAGATCTTCAGGCTTGGTGGTAAATTAAACCATCTTGCTGGCTACCAGTCAACTCCTTTTTTTTTTTTAAATTAGTATCTCAATCTTTAACCAGATTTCCAAATCCCACTGACTCTTGAGTGTAAATGAATTCCCTTTAGCATTAATGTCCAGTGATGTTGAATCACTGATACTCACATCTCCTTGACATCCTTCCTTAAGCATCTTAAGTCTTGAGATGCATCTTACATCCTTAGGAATCTGAGCTGTTGAAGTCCACCACTGACACCTGTCACCACCACCATTCACCCTTTTTGCTCCAAGATGACAACTTAAATTTACATAAAGATAAACAAGGTGTAAATTGATATAAGTGAAGCCAGATGTGTTGGCTGGCTCACATATAATCCTGGACCTTAGAAGGTTGAAACAGGAGGATTGCTCATTCCATACTAGTCTGAACTACATAGAGCACTCTGATATATATTGAGTCCTGTCTCAAAGAAAATCTTTGTTTTTGTATTAAAAAAAAAACATGACTTTAGAGTAATGGATTTTTGGAGGGTTGAGGGAAAATGTAGGGAAACTAATCTAGAGATGGCTTGAAGTAGTGCAGTTACAAGATGGTGCCGCCCTAAACCATCTTGTATTGAAGCAAGATAATGAGAGAGTTGTCAGATCTGCTATGAGGTGTAATTAGGACGAAGTGGTTAGTTGAATTCTGATTGGTACAATAGATGACAGTGCCATTCATGGTCCAGGGGACCAGGAAAGAGGAACACATGGAGATAAAATAAAGAAGACATTTTGAATTCAAGGATCCCTGAGGTCATCTTAGTTATTTCAAAGATAATATGCTCCTTTAGAGGCTGAAGTTCAAGCAAGAACTATGCCTGGAAATATAGGTAAGAATCAAGTAGAAATATAGGTGATGAATGTAGAGGAAGAGGAGTTGAGGGCTAGGCCAGAGGCTCTGAGGAGGACCTTCATTTGTGGGCTCAGTAATGCTACACAGCTGACAGAGAGCATGAGGTAAATCGGAGTGGTTAACAAGGGTAAATGATATTTGATGAAATGTCAAAGGTCCCTTCTCACTTTAATCTTCTCTGTTGTAGTCATTTTAGTCTTTCATACTGAGAATTACATTAACTTTTTTTTCAAGCCCAACTTTATGTCTCTTGTTTGGTTCTAGGAGGAAATGTGGAGTTTGGCTTTGAGATAAGGGAAACAGGTGGCAAGCTTGACACCCAGGAGTGAGATCAAGTCAAGGCTGAGAGGAGGCCAACCCTAGCAAAGTGAAGTCACTTTGGGAATGGTCTCTTTGGGAAGGTTGGTCTAGACCGTTCTTGCGGTTTCTGTGAACTTACTGGGGATTGCACAGAACGATGGCTGCTGTGGCGGAGGAGGGAGCTGACGGACAGAGTAAACTGGACGCCAGTGTGAAGCACCATAGGCATCACAGGGATCCAGTAGCTGGACGCACCTGCAGTAAATGTAGGGGGGAGAATTTGGTGGCATGGTGGCTCTGAAGGTTTAAAGCAGGACATTGGAGAGGGATGGGAAACCTGTGATGAGAGGAAGCAGTGAGAAAAATACAATTCCCAGCCTTGGAACCTGCACAAATGTCGGAAGAAACAAGAAGTCCCCAAATTTGAGAGTAGAACATTTCTTCATTGGCATCTGGCTCAGGGTCTCACAAGAGGGTTCGGATAGCTTACCCAGTTGTAAGCCATTGAGTCCATAGAGTAGCCCTCCGCTCTTCTGTGCTCTCTTCCTGTCCTTTCAAGAAGCCTAGTGAGGTTGTCCAGGGTTCTAGAAACAGTGAGTCTATACACACCAGCTTTCCCCATCCAGCTAGCCAGAGGTTGAACATCTCATGTGGACAGGAACTCAGGTATAGAGTAGTCCTTGCCTTGTATCTCTTCTCCATATTTTCCATGTACTCTATGGGACTAAAAAGAAAGAAAATGCTATGTGTTCCACACCACACATCCCCTTCCCCATCAGGAAAGAGCATTGCTGGTGCTCTCCTGAGGAAAGCCCAGGAATTAACATGAAGAAAAGCGTGCTATTGATACTAGCTATCAAAAGCTGTTCTGTGGAGAAGATAGGATGGTTTGGTTGAAGGTGAAAGGCCATTCTGTTAAATGTCGTCAACTCTCTGATAGCTCATAAGTATGTCACTCAACTGTGTTGTATTGTTTATTGTTTTGTTTTTGAGACAAGGTCTGACTGTTTGACCTATGCTGGCCTCAAATGTGAAATCCTTATGCCTCAGCCTCCTAAGTGCTAGAATCATCACCTGGTACCTTATTGTAGTCTGATATGTTAACATGAGTGGTGCAATCTGGGCATATAGCCAGTGGTACAATTTTTGCCTAGCCCTGACTTTGACCCCCAACACCACAATCTTCTTTTTGTTCAGTGTTGTATTAGGCATCGGTCTATACTAAAAGAAATACTGTTTTATCAATTGAGAGAATTTTCTCCTCAATCATAAGGACCATAGTTCAGAGCCAGTACCCATGTAGCAAGCCAAGCAGCTAACAAATACTGGTAAATCCAGTTTCAGGGGAGCTATCACCATCCTCAGGCATACATGCTTGAAAAAAAATACACATATCTGAAAACACACACATCCCCCACACAAATAAATTTAAAAATAAATCCTGAGAAACAATGGTTTCATCCTCCTTAGTGCAACTGAAAAGTCATTTTTGCGCGTTTGTGTGTGTGTGTGTACATGTATGCGTGTTTGTACGATTGAACCTGGGGAATGACATAGATTGAGCACACACTGAACTCTGCTAGCCCCATCTGTCATATTTGATGCAGTTATGGACTGTGTCCTCTGGAATTGGGGACCAGACCCAAGCAGGGCTCCCTAATGTTCTGTGATGTACTTGAGAATAGGGTTGGGCCAGTAAACTACAGCTTGTTGCTGGTTTTTGTACAGCCTATGAGCTAAGAAGAAAAAAGTAATGATTAGAAAAGCTCAAAAAATACTGTTTTGTGGCATGAAAATTATAGGAAATTCAAAGTTAGTGTCCATAAAGCTACATAGTTCCAAAGCCACAGCCACACTTACTTAGTTACATCTTGTCCACGATTCCTTCGTGTTAGAATCCAACACTGATGGTTGTGACAGAAACTTACAGCCTGCAAAGCCAGGCCCATTGCAGAAAATGTTTACCAACCCCTGGTCTAAAGTCATAGCTCCCAAATTGCCTGGCAGACCTGCTAGAGCACACACAGATTCTGGTTCAGAGGACCTAAGACTGGGCTGAGAGAGTCTACATGTCCAACACTTTAAATCCCAGCACACACACACACACACACACACACACACACACACACCCGACCAATATGTTGTAAGAGGTTATCAGATTTCTGAAGCGGAAATGGACTTATTTCACTTCATTCTCAAGGGTAAAATAAAGCGCAACAGCTTTGAGTTTTATGTTGGGAAGAACTTTGTAATGATTTAAGATAGCTGTGGAATCACTGAGGTGGCCACCAGGAAAAGTGAAACTGGAAAGTATTGAAGAGGAGGCTTACATTGGGGAGATGACTGACGAACCTCTCCCACCTGTGTCTGTGTCTTTTCTTCTTGCCTCTCTCCCCTGCAGCAGTTTTTTATACAGACTGACTCCAACTTGACGTCTTGCCTCAGGTACCCAAGTGCTGACCTACAAGTGTGCACCATCACATCTGCTCAGCTTAGTGTGAGTGACAACCAGAAGTGAGTCAGGAAAGCAGACAGGAGACTTGGTCTGACAGGCGCAGCATTAGTCTTTCAGGCTTCACCTCTATCAGTTTATCTCTGTACAAAGGAACAGTAAACTCTGGAGCTGGCCATAGTAAACTCTTGAAGAGCAAATGCTCTGCTAAGAGTTGTTTTGTTTGTTTGTTTGTTTGTTTTAAAAGATTTATTTATTATTTGTAAGTACACTGTAACTGTCTTCAGACAGACCAGAAGAGGGCGTCAGATCTCCTTATGGATGGTTGTGAGCCACCATGTGGTTGCTGGGATTTGAACTCAGGACCTTTGGAAGAGCAGTCAGTGTTCTTAACCGCTGAGCCATCTCTCCAGCCCTGTTTGTTTCTTTTTAAGTTGTATTTTCATTTACCCATGTGTCTGCCTGCCTGCCTGCCTGTGTTCCTGTATGCCACGTGTCTGTGGAGTGCCTGCAGAGATTAGAAGATGGTGGCAGATCCCCTGGAGCTGGAGTTAACAGGCGGTCGGTCCTAAGCTGTCCACTGTGGGTGCTGGGAACTGAAGTCTAGACCCCTTCGAGGGCCCTGTGACTGCTGAGCCATCCATTTCCCCAGCCCCACAGCTGAGAATTTCATTTTTAGTTTGTCTTTATTATTGCTAGTATGCGTTTACAAAGTTAGAGTTGGTGGACCCACACACCTTGAGCTGTTCACTCACAGACAAGCTAACGGACAAGCCTGCTCCTCTGGCCTCCTTGCTTCTTCCTTTCTCCCACAGCATGTTTTCTCAGCCTCAGGGAGAGAGTGCACTTGAGGTTGGATTTGCCAGCTGCAAGTCATTTTAGGTCCTGAGGAGTGAATCCTCTTGTTAATGGCTGGCTCCTTTAAGACATTCTTTGGGGAAGAAATGGGAGGAGGAAATTAACTGGCCATTTTGAGCAAGCTGATGAATGTTGGAAGCCAAACATATTTAGACAGATGAGTAAGTCATCAGGATTTAAGCAGCCTGATATTTAACCATTGACAAATTTCAAAATCATAAAACTCATTAAGTCTAGCTATCTGCTCACGACCCAGTGAGTCCTAAATGCTGGTCTTGTTGTAGTTTCCTACCTTGAACTCTTTATTTCAGCTCGTCACAGACCTTTGAAGACATGATTTATGCTTCTTAATGCCCCTGGGAAGTTAAGTATTTTCATATTTATTGCACGGAAGAGCATTCTGTAATTGCTTGCCTGTTCTAAAATCAGTTTGGCTGGAAAAGGACATGAGCATTCTGACCTCAGCTCTGTATCCAAACCAGGAGTCAGCACTTGAAAAACGTGACTCAGTGTCTTGCCCAGAGTTTACTTGGTTCCCCGGACTTATGGGAAGAACAGATGTGGGAGGCTGCACTCAAACAATGCTGCTTTTTCTGTACTAAACTAGACTGGATCCCTCCATCCAGGGCTCCATCCAGGGCTCCATCCAGAGCTCCATCCAGAGCTCCATCCAGGGCTCCATCCAGGGCTCCATCCAGAGCTTGGCTTGGTGATAAGCGTCTTTCAGCTCCTTCAGACTCTTGAGTCGGTTCTTCAGCGCCTACCCTATCATGCCGGTTACCTGACTGTTGTCCTAACCGGGAAAGCCTGAGCGGCTCAGATGGGACCTGTCCTAAGCATGTCAGTGATCTTTCCATCAACAATTCTCTTTATCTGTGTGTTGACATTTTCAAAATCATCATCGTCGGACGGGCCAGATGGCTCGGCAGCTAAAGGTGCTTGACGCCAAGGCTGATGAATGAGCTTAGTCTCTAGGACCTACGTGGTAGAGGGGGAGAATTGACTCCTGCAAGTTGCCCTCTGACCATCACATGCACACTGTCACATGTACATAGCTACACATAGACATAGATGGATGAATAATTTAACAGAAACATTTTTCGTTCTTTGGTTTTGGTTTTTTTTTGTTTTGTTTTTTTTTTTGTTGTTTTTTTTTGTTGTTGTTGTTGTTTTTTGGAGACAGGGTTTCTCTGTGTAGCCCTGGCTGTCCTGGAACTCACTCTGTAGACCAGGCTGGCCTCGAACTCAGAAATCCACCTGCCTTTGCCTCCCAAGTGCTAGGATTAAAGGCATGCGCCACTACTGCCCGGCCAACAGAAACATTTTTAAATAGTGATTTCAGCTGCCCAGTATCCCATCTGTTCTCCTTAGTGCACCTGCCTACTTTGAGTCGCCTTTCCTGCAGTCAGTGAGCTAGCACACTTATTCATCTATGAAGTCAGGGAGGACATACTTTAAGAAATATTTAAGACTAACAAGAATCTGTTACAGGGGCCAGGAATGTTAGACTACTTGCCTGGTATACCCAAAGACCTGAGTTCAAGCCTCATCCCTGCAAGTTAATAATGACAATGATAAGCCATGGCATATCTAAAGTAATAGAAGAATGAGGGCCTCGCCGTCATAAGCAAAAGAAGTCTGAGGTGATGAATATAGTTATTTTTTAGTATATCCTTATTTGATGTACATGGGAATCAAAGCATTACATTGACCTCAGCGGCATGTCCAATTACTATATGTCAAATGAAAAAAAAAATCAAGTGTTTTAGCAGTTAATAGAGCGTTTTTGGATCCATGCTATTCACTTGGCCACAAGGCTTATAATTTTTGTCTTTACCTGTCCCAGAACCAGAACCACAATTCCTGTAGTATACCACTGAAGGATTCTTTCCCCATAGAACCCCTGTTTCTACATGCCTCTCTCTTTTTAAAATTCATTTTTGATTTTACATTGTTTTAATTGACTAAGTCTGTATTTACCATATACAACATGTTTTGAAATATGTATACATTGTGACTGCATAGCACATAATGTATCAAGCTAATTAACATACTACTTCTCAAAGCTAAACTTATATATATATATACATATACATACATACACATAATGTACATTTTAAATATATTGGTTTTTCAAGACAGGGCTTTTCTGTGTAGCCCTGGCTGTACTGTAACTTGCTCTGTAGATCAGGCTGGCCTCAACCTCAGAGATCTGCCTTCCTCTGCCTTCTGAGTGCTGGGATTAAAGGTATTTGCCCCTACCACTCGGCTTAAAATACTTTCCTTGTTACATGATTTCCACTCTTAAAAAAGACTTTGGAGCCGGGCGGTGGTGGCGCACGCCTTTAATCCCAGCACTTGGGAGGCAGAGGCAGGAGGATTTCTGAGTTCGAGGCCAGCCTGGTCTACAAAGTGAGTTCCAGAACAGCCAGGGCTACACAGAGAAACCCTGTCTCGAAAAATCAAAAAAAAAAAAAAAAAAAGACTTTGGTTGTTTCTTACTATGTACGACATATATCTATATCTATATCTATCTATCTATGAGAAGATAAGCCTTTAGGATGTTATTTAAAGTCCTTTAAATGTATCCCTAATTTTCTTCGAGCATGTAAGCTGCTCTTTAAAGAGTTCCATGAGTGGCAGTTTCTTTCTTTCTTTTTTTTTTTTATTTAAGAAAAGTTTTACTAATGTGTTAATATTTCGGCAACATTATTACAAGTTTAAAAGGCAGACAGACCAGTTTAGGCTTTAAAGGAACAAATGAGGGTTATACAATTAAATTATTACACAGATCTAAGGGGTTTACTGAATAACTACAAGGCCCAGAAAACAAATTAATCTGAAAGATGAAATCCAGAATTAGCACCTACAATATCTCTAAGTTCAACTTGTAACTGCTTTGTTCAATCCTTATGTTTCTTAACTTCTCCCAAACACGGTGCTCTCAATTTCCTAAAAGAAAGGACATAAGAAATTCCAATACTAAGAGAGTACAGAGATAAAGAAGAGCTGGAAAAATTAACTTTAACTTGCAAGT
Organism: Tokudaia tokunoshimensis; assembly: GCA_036184795.1. Taxonomy (NCBI): domain Eukaryota; kingdom Metazoa; phylum Chordata; class Mammalia; order Rodentia; family Muridae; genus Tokudaia; species Tokudaia tokunoshimensis. Next base: position 53,893,792 of record BTHU01000010.1, on the reverse strand, counting down.
TACATGGAAACCAAAACTTACTTGAGTCAATGGAAAGATTTCTGTGCCCTGAATACTGTATGTGAGGAGGCTGAGTCAGAGTTTATACGTAGGTTACAAACTAGCAACATACAGTATTATTTACCAGTTTTTTCTCCTAAGTTATATTTGTAACAAAACTAGAGTTAGGTGTTTAGGACGCAGTGGGGCAGAGCTGGGGCAGGGCCGGGGTGGGCGCGCGCATCTGCTGGCCGAGTGTCTGCTTATTGCGCTCACTGATCTGTGAAATGGACAAGCGACACACACAGCGTCTCCCCAGCATTTCGAGGTAATGCACGTTAACAGCAATGCTTTCAAAGAAACAACCTGAATTGCATTAAATACTGCTTTAATAATAACTGCAATACTAAAGCAAGTAACATATAGTATTCTTTCAAGGAGCCTCTGAAATTGAACAGCAGAAATCAATCTTAAGACCTGAAGCACGTCAAGGCTAGTAGCTTGGGGAATCCGGACCATGGGCATACACACCCTCAAAGCCTGACATTGATCTGGGGGAAGAAGTGAACTAAGACATGACTTATGGAATCACAAAGCCACCTAGGAAACTGAACCAAGGGACAAGGAGAACCAGTGAGACTGGTGTCAGCTAAGAAAATGACTTTGTCTTGGGCTGACCAACTGCCTGTTTTTTAAATGGCTTTGAATTTTAAGTGAATTGCTTCCTTGTATTTTCTTGGAAACAAATCAACAGAGTCCTACACAATTGGGAGACACAAAGTGGATGCTGAGTGACGAGGCGTCACTCCAGGTGTGGCATGGTGGCTCTGGCAGCAGAGACAAGAGAATAACGCTCTGGAGAGGAGGTAGGGACACTCTGCCATCAGCCAGTGGATAGACGAAGGTTCCAGCTGGAGATGGGATCTGTAATTCTGGGGTTTATCTTCCCCTGCTCACACCTCTTTCTTCATAGATGGTGATTTCAGTAACTCGAAGCCCTCTCTCAATGGGGTCTGTTAGGAGGAGGCCTTGGGAACATATATTTTCTCATTCTGTTCTTGAATGTATTTGGAGACATTCTTCAAGACCTTCTCATAATGAGTGTCCAGGCATAAGAAGATGGTATATGCTGTTAGACAAGCCAAACAGCCTTCAAGATATGACTGGCCCCCAAGCTTCTCTGCTTCTGCTTAAAGGTTATTTAGAGTTCGAACTGTTTCTTCAAACTGCTGTCTATCCATCCTGTTCTCCAGCTCCACCCGGAACTTGGTCTGGAACCGGCAGCGCGAGCCGCTGCCGTAGTCTCGCTGAATAAACACCTTCCCGGACACTGGTGCCTGCTGCGGCCTCATGATGAGGATAGGACCGGCCGCTCTGTGAGTTCGGGCAAGACATAGGTCAGATTGCCGGCCTAGAGCCGGCTCTCCGGCCTGCCAGCCCTTCGGAGCCACCCACCACCCAAAGATGCCCAAGGCCTCCCCCTCGCCGATCCCCTTCACTCATGGCTGTAGCTGAGGGCCTCCAGGACCTGTGCCCACCCACATCCTGGTTCCGCCTGTCTGTTTCTTACCTCTTACCATTCTCCGAGTTATCTAAGTGGTGAGCACCCAGCCAGACCACACTGACTGCAGTAACCAGTTTCACAGCTCTCCAGCACTTCGTGTTTTTAGGGAACTGGTATGTTTTCACGATGCAGAGAAATAGTGCAAGGGCAGCAGACTAGTGCGCACATCCTGCCTAACAGGGTGACATATGAGCAGAGCCTGCTTCACAGGGTGACATATTCTTCAAGTCTGCCCTCTGCAGAACTCTGACCCTGTTCCCCCTCACTCTGCATGCTCTTACTGGGGCCCCGTGATGCTGTCTGTGGCTACAGCCTTGGGGAAGGGCTCTTGGTGTTTCCAGCCATGCTTTCTACAATTGCAGATCCCCATCTTCAGCTTTCCTTGGCATCTTTACCTGAGGGAGGCCTGCGGGTGCATATGAGTAAGATACAGCCCAGTGCCCTCCCCTCTAGCCTGCCACACTCATTCTAATCTTTCTTTTTTTTTTTTTTAAGATGTATGTATTTTTATGTGTATGAGTGTGTCACTTACATGTATGTCTGTGTACCATGGACATGCCTGGTGCCCACAGAGTCAGAAAAGGGCATTGGATCCCCTAGAACTGGAGGTGTTACACACAGTTGTGAACCATTGTGTGGGTGCTAGAAATTGAACCTAGACCCTCTGCAAGAGCAGTGAGTGCTTTCAATCACTGAGCTATCTGTCCAGCCCCCGTTCTTTATCTTCTTATCAGTGTCACTATCCCAAGTTGTCTTGTAGATTGGAAATCTGTCCCAGCCCCTCAGCTGGTTCAACGCCCGCCTCCTCTCTGATTTGTGAGCTCTTCTTTTCAGAGCTGTGCCGACCTGCTTTTCCTGTCTCCAATCTTTCAGTGTGCCATTTGGTGTCTCCTCCTCCTGACAGAATTACTTTCTGAAGAGATTAACCCGATTTGTGTTATTTTTCGTGCTAAATACCTCCAGGGGTTTCTTGTGTGGAAGTTAAAATAACAACTTCCAGCAACTGGCAGCCTGCAGTCCACCATGGGCCCCAGCAGCCTTGCCTAGTATGCGGTTAACCTGGCCCTAGCAGCCCCCACTCCCTCCTGAACGTTGTTCACTCTGCATAGGACATTCTGAGAACCCCCACCGTCGTTCCAATGTCATCTTTCCTCACGAACTCTTCCGCACCATCCTAGGCATAGTTCCCTTACCTACCCCATGACATGTTAAGCAGAAACTTAAATATTCACCATGTTGGAGTGCCTCATTTTAACATCTGTGTACCCTGCCTCTAGGAACTTGCTAGAAAAGGGGACTATGATTTTTTTTTTTTACAGCTCACTATTTTTTTCCACTCATAAAAGCTTATTATGCATATAAAGCATACAGTTTAGTGAGTTTGCACAGAATCGTGCACCCACAGAGCCCTCACTTCTGCCACCTCTTCCTCTTCAGTAGTGCTAACAGATGGACTTAGGTGGAGTAGATGAACATGTGACTAGTCGCACTGTAAACTGAAGGTGCCAAGAAAGACGTGTAATAGAGGATCTGTGTGTGTAATGCTAGGATTGAACCTGAGGCCTTAGATGCACAAAGCAAGCACTCTACCACTGAGCTACAGCCCCAACTGTGGTAGAGGATCCTTGACTTCATCCAAACCAGTAATCCAATATACCTGTTCAATGCAGATACCTACAATAAAGCTAGGGGGTGACAATCTACTATTTCTATTCTGTAGGTCTAGTGAGGTTCTGGGTAGGGTTCCATACCTAATAACCAAAGGAGTTCTGGTTTCAACTCAGACTGGTCTGAAGTCAGAGCTCATGCTTATCCACCATGTCAGGATGCTAGCTCCTTGGGAGGATAGTGTTTGTGATTATAAAGCTCTGGGGAGCCCACATTGGAAGCCTATGGTTTTGTGGGACACTAGAACTATTTTCACACCTGGTTTCCTGACCAAATTCTTATCTTGTGTGGCCTTACTCTTGTTTGATTCACAAAGAAAACTTGTAGATCTGGAGTGAACTGGTTCAACCTTCTTGCCCTCAGCCTCCTGGGTATCCCCGGAAGAGAAGGCTTTAAACCACACCTGACCCATAAACAATGTATCCTGAAGGTAACAGTGTTAGTATTATAGTATGTAAACCTTTAGCTAATAAAAATCAAAGGAGTCTAAGTTGGAAAGTATACAGAAGGTTAGGGGAAAGCTTGTAAATATTTTCAAAGTCTCTGCATTTAATTCTATCACCAGCTAGCAAAATAAATAGTCCAGCTGCCAGCTCCGAAGCAGACACGTGTTGGAAATGAAATGTTAATAGTTTAAATGCTTTGGTCATTAGAAATCAAAAGGAACATGAAGTACACTTTCTAGTTTATGAGAAACAAGGTGAAAGTTCCCCAAACCCTTTTGTGGTAACTGCATTCAAAATTGCTTCCTTGTCTTTTATTTTAATGGCTAATAGTATGGTAAACACACCATTATGGGCCTTTTCCCCCCTCTTTTGCTATTTAGATGCAAGATTTGGAAGTAAGTGGAAAGCACAAATCAGGAGATGTTAACTTCTACTTTTCCATGTGTCTGAGCTGCTTGCTGTAGATTGCAAGCTGCATGCCAGACTTTTTCTGAGGAATGGGAGGTTACTTTCAATAATGTGTTAAGATTGACCTGAAATATTTAGCCAGCACATCTGCTTGCAAGCACTGGTCTTCTGCAAGGAAGTTATACTGGAATTAATTAACTCTGTTTGGTACTCTGAAATGTTTGCTCCACATCTTGTTTTACCATAATAAAACTTATAAAATGAATAAGAATTTCTTTATTTTTCTTTGAGAACAACAACAACAACAACAAAGCTAAGTGAAAAAAAAAGAATCGACTGTAAAGCAAATGTTGAGAATAATAAACATTTGAGTTAGAACTTGGTCTTTCGGTGATTTCTCTTTAACTTGCAATTACAATGAAGTTGTATGTCTTTGCCTGTTCCTAAAGGAGCGTTTTAAGAAATCTTTAACTTTATTGTTAGGGAATGAAGAGTTTGAATAGAGAGGGAACTACTGTGTGCTAAGGTGCTTAGAGCATTTTGGGACATTTTCTGAACCCACATGTAATCCTGTTTTGGAAAGGGGAAGGAAGGCACTTTCTGAGACACTTGAGCAAGCTTGGTGTATTAGTTACTTTCGTACTACTGTTATGAAATGTCTTATAAGAAGCATAAGGAAGGGTTTATTCTATTTAGCTCACAATGAGAGACAGTCCATCATGTGAGAAGGACATGGCAGCCAGAACATGAGGCAACTGCTCACACATTGTGTCTGCAGCCAGGATAATGGGCTGGGGTGCGGGATGGGGGATGAATGCTTCAGGACACGGGGTGATGCCACCTGCATTCTGGGCAGATCTTCCCTTCTGAAGTCTCTGAAATACCTTTAGAGACACACCCAGAGTTATGAGTCCCATGTGACTCTAAACCCAGTCAAGTTGTTAGTGGACAATAACAATCAAAATTACCCCAGCCAATATCTGGAGAGAGAACACTGTGTAGTAACAAAACAGTCAATGTCACAGTATTATGTTGTTGTCTTGATAAATTAGCCAACTTTATCACTCTTTCAGTCAATAAGATTGGGAGGAGGCCTGGCTTCTAGGGTTCTATCAAAGTGTCATAGTTGCTTTTCTCAAAATTTGCCACCCCCTAAAAACTCAACAACTTCATGGAGAATTAGATGTGAAGATTGGAGTCTCTGGAGATGGAAAGGTTTTGGAAGCATGTTGATAGTTGGTCATACGGCCACATGAATTTAATAATGCCTCTGAGTTGTATGTTTTTAAAGTGGTAAATTGTATTATATATTTATCACAATTATACTTTTGGCAGACTGGTAGTTTGTAGATGATATCCACTAAACATACATTTTAAAAAATACACTGAGGGGCTGGCGAAATGGCTCATAGGTTAAGAACACTGGTTGCTCTTCCAGAGGACATGAGTTTAATTCCCAGCAACCACATACGTGGTGGCTCATGATCATCTATTTCTATAAAGGGATCTAATGCCCTCCTCTGGCATGCAAGTGTACATGCAGCCAAAGTGCTCAGAAACTTAAAAATAAAAAACAACAATAAAAAAAAAATTGAGTATAGTCAGAAGATTGAATGCTGTGGTTAACTTGGAGTTCTGGATAATTGAAGGTCGGCAGGTTTACAGTGTAAACTAACCAGTCAAAAGTACAATCTCATGAATATGGCTATGAACTTGAAAACATTTTTGGTTTTTGTATTGCATATACTGAATCATATAATTTTCAACTTATGACACTTCAGGGTCTGCAGAGCCTCTGCCTATAATGCCACACAGCACAGCAGCCACAGGCCACTCGTAGCTGCTGAGTACCTGAAATGTGGCTAGTCTGAACTGGCATGCACTCTATGCAGGAACTTTGGATTTGAAAGGCTTAACTGTAAAAAATATAAAAGATTTCTAATGTTCCTCTTGATAGCTGGGGGGGGGTATAGTTCAGTGGTGGTACACTTACCAAGTTTCAGATTGGCTACATGTTTTAGTGATAATATTGTAGTGATAAAAGAAGATATGCCACTTGGAATATTTGTCTCTCAACATTTATATATAGCTAATAGCATTTTTAAAAATTATATATGTCACTCAAATCACTGCCTTTGGACTGGGCTATCTAGAAATCAGACCCTTAGGGTTAATGTACTTGGAGAAAGTTTAAGAATGTTTTCTCAGCCAGGGAGTGGTGGCACACATCTTCCATTCCAGTCCTCAGGAGGCAGAGGCAAGACAGCCAGGGCTATGGAATGAAACCCTGTCGTAAAAAGAAAAAACAAACAAAAACTCAAAAAAAAAAAAGTATTCTCCTAGCTAAGCAGAACATGGATTTCCCTGCATTGGGGGGAGGGGGGCATGTTGAGAGGGTTTTGCCTCAAGGACCGCTCCTTCTCTTTTCTCAGGATTCTTAGAAAAAAGCAGAGTTAGCAATGGGACTGTTCTAGCCCAGCAGAGAGCTGGAAGGAGTCTTCAGCCAGAGAACAAATCATTATGCAATCTGCCCCATCTTGAAATCAGTTAGCTCAGTGTCAAAGCAGGGAAGTGGGAGGGGACCTTGATGCCAGTTATCAGCAGGAAGTGTGATTGGTTCAACTACAGCTTGTCTCTGGCAAGAGGACAGGCATAGCAGTCGAATTTCAACCTTCCATAAGGAAGGACGGAGCCCTCACAGGCAGCAGACACCAGACCTTTTGACTCCCTGGTAAGAAAATTAAAGAGCCCTGTGCACACAGCTTACTCCCCAGAGTCATTGCCCCCTAGCCCAGTCTCTGGGCAGAAAGTCCCCCTCCCTTGCTCACCTCTGGATACCAGTCTTCTGGTATCCACGGTCTGGCTCAGAACGTCACTCTGTCTGTGAGTCAGTATTGCTACTCTGTTGCCATTTGTGCATTCAGTATCTCTTATGGCGTCCACAGCTGGGCTGCTTGCCTAAGCTGTCTAGGTCGCCTCCCCGGGTCGTAATTATCTCCTGGTTAGTACTCTGCTTATAATGGTCCATGGAGCCTGAGTAGCCCACCCAACTGTGTTTTCTACCACAAACTCTGCTGTTTTAAAGTGCAATTTGGTAAGATGTGAGGTTTTCCAGGGCTGTGTGTGTCATATTATAGCAGAAATACCACATGCACTTTGTTCTGCTTTTTCAGTGGACAAATCTGAGGTTGCCAAGGGCTTTCTGTTGGAAACACAGAAACCATACATTCCCATCGTGGGGCAGTGATGGTGCTCAGTGATGGCCTGTACACATCCTGATGTATTGTGGCTTAATGAATTGTTACTGCTAACATGTTATCATCAAACGTGCTAGAGGAGTTGAGAGATGACTTATACTGCTCTTGCAGAGGACCTGGGTTCAATTCCCCGCATCCATATCAGGTAGCTCAAAACTTCCAATGCCTGCGGATCTAATATGTCAGACTTCCATGGGAATTTATTCTCATTCTCTCTCTCTCTCTCTCTCTCTCTCTCTCTCTCTCTCTCTCTCTCTCTCTCTCCCTCCCTCCCTCCCTCCCTCCCCCTCCCCCCTCTCTCTCTTTCCCCCCCATCCTTTCCTCCCTCTCTCCCTCCCTCCCTCTATCCCTCCCTCCCTCCCTCTCAAAGATGAAATACAACTATAAAAATATTGTGCTAGAACAATCCTGGTGGCTGCCTGGGAAACGGTCTGCCATACACATCAGCTTCCATATCCGTGGGTTCTGTGTCTGACCTGTAGATTCAGCCATCTGTGGATTCAACCAGCTCACATTAAAACTAGGGCAGTGGTTTGAATCTGTGCTGAACCCTGTCAGCTTTCTCCCTTCCTGGCATTCTGAAAGTAACACTCTGTAACAACTCTTGACACAGCATTTACACCCTGTAGAGGCTCTAAGTAGAGATGAATTGAGGTGGAGGAGTCTCAGTGCAGGTTCTATGCAGATAAAAGCACCACTTTTTAAAGGGGAGTTTGAACATCCTTGAATTTGGATATGTGTGGCATCCCAGGATCAGTTCCCCTAGACATCTGGCAGATGACTGCATACAGTATAAGTCTTATAGGAATGTATGTTGCATTCCTGTTTTTAAAACAACCCTCTTGCCCACTTTTGCAATCCATTTTCTTTGGACTTTAGTAAGTGCCTGTAAACCTCTATACCCCACCACTAGTCAACCAGGTAGAAATAGGAAGTATAAGTTGGAAATGCTGAACATAGTTAATACAAGTCACATATTAAGAGGAAATTAGCGGTAAAATAGTAGTTTCAGGCTACTGCCTCTTACCTGGTGATTGCATGCAAACTACCTGTACTTTATATGGAATTGTTTCGTATTCTTGCCCAGAAACTCTTCAAATCTTCAGAGAATGACTTCTCTACCCTAGTTCTTACTGGTCTGTGTATACAGATGTACGGGCATGTTCATGTGCCCTTATTGACACAAAAGGAATCTCAGAATATCAGAACTTGGAATTTGGGGGCTATGCAGGCACCGTGTCAAATTGTGTGGGTTCCGATCAATGGGGTGCCATCTTAGTTTTGCCTGAGAAGAGGACCCATTACCACAGGATGAGGATATGACCTCGAGGCCTATTGTACCTTCTTGCACACGTGCATGTATGTCAGGGAGGCAGGAGACTAAAACCATTCCACCTGAGAAGTCTAGCCACTGAGTGTGTTTGCTGAGCTTCCAGCTCAATGGAGTAAGCACACTGCCCCAGGAGGGCTCCATGTTTGTCCGTGTGCAGCATGCCTCTTCCTTGACTACAAGAAGGGAGAGCGCCTGCACTGCTTGGTGTTGAAGGGATTGCAAGATAATATCTTAATGAGGTGAAACACTCCTAATGGGTTGTGAGGCAAGATTTTTAAGTAGGTTTTTTCACTGTTGAAACTGTTGGGTGATGGTGCTTGAAGTCCATGAGGTGTGCAGACACTAAAGAGCTCGTAGCAATTACCACTAAGTGTAGTTATTAAGTGGAGTGCCCCCCACTTCATTTCACTTGTGTTTTAAAGACAAATGGAGGAGTTGTATCTCTTACCATACAGCTCTTAACAGAATACATAATTTTAAAATAGAAGGACTATAGGAATTATATGGTTTATACAAACTGTTGAAAACAAACCTAGACAAAGGTATATTTGATAAATTAAACTCTTTGAGATGTTATGAAGTGTGGAATGATGGCCCTCTAGAAGATTTTTTTCACAATGCTGGATGATTCCATGTTGTTTCAGATAGAAGACCAGTTCCTTAGAAATAACAGGAGGCCAATTTGCTCATGACTTAATGTGGAGGGCTAGAAATATATACTTTGTCCTACTGAAGACTCATGGCTTGAGTCCGCCCCCTTAGCAGTCCTGGCCATCCATCTCACTTGGCTGCAACTGCCCCCATTCACAAGTTCTTTCTTATAATGGAGATGTTCTTTTGCAGTCTGAGTTGCAGGGGGTAGCATGCACTTAGTAGAATTTATAGATATTTCTTTGTTTTCCTTTTCCCAACTAAGTTCTACACTTCTTAAAGGAGGGACATTCACAAATCTTTGCAGTCTCACACCATATATGAAGTGCTTTGAACATAAGCAACACCAAGAAAAAAAAGATTATCTTCCATTTTGGATTGGTCTCTCAGTTCATTTTAGTTGTAACTTTAAGGAGAATATACCATATATATACTACAGACCCTAGTGTCCTGTCCAGAATGCTTCTATGAAAAAGTCAATAATGTTTCTATGGCTTAACATAATGCGTGGGCCCTGAGCCATAGAGAGGAGCTGGAAGATCGGGAAACTGGAGATCTGCAGGTGAGACAAGGAGTCTGAGAGGCAAAAGAAAGATGGCCAGGTACCCAGAGCCTGGGAGGAAGGAGGAGACCGCAGTGCTGCCCTGGCTGGACATCTGTCAAGGTTGACAGTTGGTCTGACTGTGGCTGGGGACTTTCAGCCAGTTTATCTCAGGGAGCAAGGATGAGGAACAGACAGACCTGTGGAGAAAGTAGGCAATGATCTTGCAGATACAGGGGATGGGCTAATTCCTGACCCTAGGGCACGTGGGGTGAGACATGAACAGATATGAAAATGTCCACCACCAATCTGCCATACTGTTGTTCGTTCGCCTGTCCAGGCTCAGGTCTGGCACCCAACTCACGGCACAAACTTCAAAACTTAGAGGACCACCAGCAAGGGTACCGCTGGAGTTGGGGGTGAGGATCCAGCCTTGAAGCAGTTCACAGCATGTGCAAGGTTGTAGTTTACGAGGTCAACACATCTGTCTGACTTGTGTGCTGCAGCCTGACACACCACTGCATCAAATTCTGTGGTGTGGAAGATTTGCAGTGTCTTGGGCTTGACAGGTGCAGCACGTTTTACGTGTCCGGCTTAACAGATGTGGCAGGCTTTGCAATAACAGGGCCACCAGGACAGAGCCAGCTCAGCACAGGGACCACATTTCAAATCTTCCTGGCAGGTAAAAATTTAACCTTGGGCAGGCAGCTTCATTTTTCTTTGGAAGATTCTGTGGAAGGTCCTTGAGGTGCAAGAATGAAAATAAAATAATTAAAAATGGATAGCTCATAAAATAAGTAACTCATGTCAGGTCTGAGCATAGTATTGTACTGTTTTATATTTTGATTATCTTTTCTACTGTGTGCATGAGAGGAGTAGAGTAGGGAAGAAAGTGGCACACACACACACACACACACACACATTTCCTTATTTGAGGTGGCCTCACATAGCCTAGACTGGCCTTGAACTCACAGGAGTCCTCCTGCCTCAGCCACCCAGGTTGGGACTATGGGCATGAACTGCCATGTTCAACTCTATTTTTCCTAAAACAAATTTGATAAGAAGGAAACTAGATTGTAAATCCTCTCTTATTATAGTTAATGCCTGTTGACAATGCTAGTAAGGAGATTCAGGAGCGCGGGGAGAGGAGAGGCAGAGCAAGGGCTGCAGGTGAATCCGAGGGAGGGGTAGTTTTGGGCTTCCTTGGCACAACAGGATTAATAAAATGAGCAACAATGTGTCGCATACTGCAGAATGGAAGAAAAGCGTTAGTCATGAGGACACAATGAAGCTGAAGGTGGAGGGAGGATGTACCGATTACCAGTTACTGTATCACCGTCCTGTGTGTACATCAATCACATCACACCAGGCCTCATAAATATGCACAAATATGTGCCAGTCACAAAGCAGGTGTTCATTAGAAAGTCATTTAAAAGCTGAAAATAGTGTGTGTGTAAGATCTTTCATAATCAAGTGTGAAATTTTTTACGATTCTAGAAGTTTCGCGTACGTAGGTATGTGTATTCTATTCCTTTTTTTTTTTTTTTGAGCTTCAACAAGGCCAGAGATCCTTTGTCTGTGGATTAGACTTCTCCATCCATGGACCCACTTGGTAATACTTACCTGCCTAAAATACACACCGATCCTCCAAACCACTACTGGGAGATAAAGATTCAGTAGCACAGTTTAGGGGTCAGCAAACTCTCTGGCTAAGGGTCAAAGCCAATAGGACAGGACAGGACCAGTCAAATGCTCTCTGGCACATCTGTGGTCCTTGCAGTTGTAACATAGTTGTCTATAAACAGAATGTGGTCCCTCCACACCATGCAGTATTTATTCAGCTGATGGAAGAAATAGCTACTGGCATGTGGTACAATGTAGATGAACATGAGAACACTGTACTTGGTAGAAGCCAGACACTGTCTTTCACATGTTGTATAATCCCATTTATTTGAAATATCTGTAATAGATAAATGCATAGCTGTAAAACTCTAGATTGGTGAACCTCAGGAACTGGAAGAAAAGGCAGTGGGTGTGAACTGGAAGAAAGGGCAGTTGGTGTGAACTGGAAGAAAGGGCAGTGGGTGTGAACTGAAGAAAGGGCAGTGGATGTGAACTGGAAGAAAAGGCAGTGGGTATGAACTGGAAGAAAGGGCAGTGGGTGTGAACTGGAAGAAAGGGCAGTGGGTGTGAACTGGAAGAAAGGGCAGTGGGTGTGAACTGGAAGAAAGGGCAGTGGGTGTGAACTGGAAGAAAGGGCAGTGGGTGTGAACTGGAAGAAAGGGCAGTGGGTGTGAACTGGAAGAAAGGGCAGTGGGTGTGAACTGGAAGAAAGGGCAGTGGGTGTGAACTGCTTTGGGGGTGAAAAGAATGAAGCTAGACCTAGTATTTGTTCACTATTATGAATGTACTAAGTGCTACTGAATTGTTTAAAGTATCACTTGTATGTTGTATTGACTTAACTTCAATAAAAGATAAAATAGAACAATTCCCATTATAAGGTGTGGCAAAACAGCCATAGTTGATATGTAAATAAGTGAACGAAGCTGCCTTCTAATGTTGTGTATGAAATTTATTTACAGTGAGAGAAGAGGGGATAGACAGATTTGCTCTGTCGGCAGTTTACCAGCCCTACTACAATGTGAAAGATAATCTTGCTAGTGAGTGTGTATTAGGTGGGGATGAAGACTGAGCAGATGTGAAGCCTTGGAATGGGAGAACAGTTAGCCCGGAAACTGTCCCAGTAGTCCAGGCGTGTCTCCTCGCTGTGAAGGAGGCGCCACCCCACTCCCGAGAAATGGATGAGATCGTGGGGCTTTTCCGCCTACCCCTACCTTTACTTTTATATGTGCATTTACATTTTTGCCCTTAAAAATGATTGTGAATAGTTCCAAGAGACTCTCTTATTAGAACGAGAGTGCAAGCTGGTGGGGAAATGGCAGTGAGGGAGAAGAGCAAGGGCTTCTGTGCTTTTCAGCTCAGGCTGACTCAGCACTCACTGTTGACTTTAGGACTCGCACACTTGCTTGAATAATGACAAAGATACTTACCTTTTAGACTCTTGGGATGTGTGTGTGTATTCTTTCATAGATAACTTCCACCACTCTTAATGCATTGGCTGCCAACATTTCCTCCTCTTCCTCTTCCCTCCTTTCCTCCCTCTCCTGTTCCCCAGTGCTGAGATTAGAAACTCAGGACCTTACAAATATGAGGCTCCCAGATCCCCCTTAGGTTATTTAAGTCACACATCCCATTAGTAATAATCTTGAGATGTGGCCAAAGGTGTGACTCAGTGATAGTATCTGTTCGTGCCACACACAAGGCCCTGACTTTAATCACCAGCACCAATAAAAGCAAAAGTCTTTGTGAGGGAGTTCTAGATCATTCTTTATAATTGCTCCTATACAGTTATATCATACACTATTGCTCTGTGTATTGTGTGGATCCTAAAAGAATTTAGAAGAGGTTTTCTTTCCACATTCCAATGACTCATCTCATACATCCTCCTTTGTAGACTCTTCATGTAAATTATCCTTTGGCTTGAATTTCCCCCTTTCCCAGCACAATGGAGCCTAGTAAGGAAGCAGTGCTGCCGTGTGTATTGTTTTAACATTATCCTGGACTGTGTGCTGTTGGAACTTTCCGATGTGCAGTGTGGAAGCAGCTGAATTGCTTCTGAGGCTCTCACACACTGAGTTGACTTGAGTACTTAGTGATTAATAAGGCAAAACTGTTTCTCTTTGGGCAGAGCCGTGGGTTCGGTTTTTCTTCGGGTTAAAAGAACATTAGTCTTCCAACCAGGGATTTCTGCTGTCTTTATAGTGGAACAAATGCTTTTTTCAGATCTAATCCTGGCATGATAAATAAAGCTCTCTGCAAGGTGCTTGGGAAAGTCATAAGCAGCTCCCGAGTGGAGAGGCCTTTGTTGTGGAGGAAGAGGCCTAACCTCAAGGGTTAATCATTCACTGTTCATGTAGGTCAGAGAGAAAAGTTCACATCTGAGTGTTACTGACCATCAAGCCCTTTCTTGTGGTTCTTTCCACAGTGATATATTCTTAAATATCCCTTGAACTCAAGCCTCCCAGAGAGATTTATTGGTGCATAATGTTCCTTGTCCATATGATGAGTTGTGTATTTATTTGCATTGAAACTGAGATAAGTAACTATCAGGAACTCTGTGGTAGCTGTGATTTGAGTGAACATGCTAGTCATTAATACTGGCCAAGTGTTCAAATGTGCATCTCCCACACTGCCTGGCATATTATAGATGTTTGTTGATTGCTTATTGGCTGAATGAGTGTAGTTTTATGAGACTGAGTCCAGTACGGAGCTGCCAAGTTGGGCCAGCATGTGACGGTTATACAGTTTTCACTTTGTAACTGTTTTCTTAAACTGTATATGTAGATCTTTTGGGTTTCCCTTTACATGTTGGATTTCAGGATTAAAATGTTTTTAAACATTTTAAGGGGGATTATAATGAAGTATATCCTATACATGAAGCTTGTTTGCTTTAGAGGCTGAAATTTCCTTTGTCAAATTGAAGCATAAACATTTGAGTGTTTGCTTGTCAACACATAGAATTTGATAATTAATTTGTATTTGGAAAACTTGGTCTGGTTTTGAACACTTAAGGAACAAAGTTTCCAAGTGTATCTTGCTCCCAGCCAAGAACAGCTGTGTCATACATTGCTTTTCAGGTAGCTTCTCTGGGACATCTGTGAAAACAGACGTCAGTAACTGAGCGTGCCCGAGAGCATGGAGCGGCAGCATTCTGTGATATATGGCAGCCAGGGTCTCCACTGGAGTAGAACTCCATGCTGACTTGTATAAAAATACTTATTTGACTTAAATTCCATTTCTGCTCAGTAATAAATTGTAAGGACAAACCTCCCAACGTTAGGAATAAATTGTAAGGACAAACCTCCCAACGTTAGGAGAAAGTATATAATAGACCATGCAGTTTTTATTCAGATGAGCTCAAGTTGAAGAATCGGGAGGTGATTCCTCATGAATGGCTTTGGTTTGCCCTTTGATATATATGTCAGTGATAAATTAAGATAGCACTTGTGTGATGATTGATATCAGTTACAAATGATTCTGGGCCATGATAGTACATGCATGTAATCCTAGCGCTCAGGAGGCAAAGACAGGAGGATCAAGGTCAGCCTGGTCTACAGAGTGAGTTCCAGATAGCAAAAGACTACACAGAGGAAACCAAAACCAAACCAAACCAAACCAAAAATAAGAAAAGAGAAGAGAAGAGAAGAGGAGAGGAGAAAGGACTTCAGAGTTGTGCCACTACACAAGCAGGAAGCAGCACTGCAGCTGCCGGGGTGGGACTGGGGGGCTGGGGGGGCAACACCTGTATACTCATCAGTGCTGTCTGTCCTCTTGCCAGCGTGGTTTTGGGATCTTCTGCTTTCATTCCTCATCTCCTGCCTCCCAGCCCCAGTCCTCTCTTACTTCCTATGATTCATAGGAAAAGACAAGATCAGGCTTTTTAAAACCAGCTAGTTAATTAGAGGTGACCAGAGGGCAAACTTGAAGTTTCTAGGCATTCAGATGATTAACTGTGGCAAAGGAGATTTCTCTTACTTTTGTACTGACTGTTTCTGTCTTTACTAATAAAAGCATTCACAAGGGAGGAGCCACCGACCTGCCTCCCTCCAACCCCGTGCTTCCAATTAGGAGTCTATTATCTCATTCCAGATAATTGGAAAAGGATATCCCAAATACTGCTTCGTGTAAATATGGTTTTTGCCTGTGTTATATTACTAGGAGTTTTGAACACATCTGGAGGGAAGGCAGCCCTCGGGACATTAAAAGTGCACTGTTTGGATTGGCACAGTGACATTATAGTATATGCCAATTTGTAATGGCTTTTGGAAACAGGCAGTTTTAAACTCTCCCTGAACTATTCCCCTGAGAAATTATTCAATTAAGTACAACTGAAATTAATGTTTAGTATTGTGTGTGTGTGTGTGTGTGTGTGTGTGTGTGTGTGTGTGTGTGTGTTTAAATAAAATGGGCAGCTGTAGAGGGGGATCTGTGACTCATGCTTGTGTTCCTATTTGACTCTGGAAGTTAGCTCCCAGGAAACAGCTAGGCGTCTTGGAACCAGTGCCTTTTCTAGAAGCTACATATTGCTTAACTCTGCTTATGACTTTCGTATTATGTAAATGACTGTCTCGTCTAGGCAGCTTTAGACACCTGGAGTTCACCCAAGTTTCTATCTATACCTGCAGGGAACGGGGCCCCAGTACAAAAATCCAAACTTCTTCTGTCTTTCTAAGTAAGTGATTCTCAAACTTTAATGGGTGTAGAGATCACCTGGGAGCTTATTAAAAATGAAGATTTTGCTTTGTTAGGCTGAGGTTAGGGTCTGAGGTTCTGCACGTCTAACAAGCTCCCAGGGACTGTGGCTGGCCAAGGACTACATTTGCAATAGGGAGGTTCTAAGCAGAAGGGGTGGGTTGGGGGGGGGGAGACTTAGACTTTGATTTCCAGTCCATAGCCTGGCCCTGAGTGTAATTGATGAGTGTACCTCTTTTCTTTGTAGTGTATGTCCTCACTTAATTCTCAGAATCCCCAATACTTTTTCTACTTTTTTGTCTGCTGGAAGATGTCACACTTGGCATGCTCATAGGAGAAAATGGCACGGGGATTTGTTGCAGGCTTTCTTGAGATCCAGATATTGTCCTGTCTCATTTTCTTAGCCCATCTTTTCTAGCTGGGTTAGGAAGAAGAGTCAACTAACTGATATTCCTTTGACCGTGTTGCTAAACACACATGCCAGAGCCCTGGTGAATGGAAGG